>JAMKCH010016241.1:0-33617 GCA_023653785.1 Ophioderma brevispina
CCTTTTCATCGTTTTGGACCCCTTTGGATCCCAACATCTCTATTTTTTCAACAATCTACAGCTGTATTAAAATTTCAATGATTTTAGGCGATTTTGAGTATTGTAGACAAAAAAAGGCGAATTTTAAAATCTTTTACATGTATAAACGCGAGCGCATGGGACTGAATTAAAAACATATTAAGTGTTTAATAGGAAGAGCACACCTTCAAATATATTTCTGTAGGGGAACTAAATTGTCCGAACGATATTTAACTTTTTATGATAGGTTTTATGCAAAAAAACTGCCATTTTTCAGTGAAAAAGCATTACATCCAATGCATTATAACCGGTTTTGTACGTAGAAACGCGACTCCCCTGAACTGAATTAGCAAAATTAGAAATGTTTAATAGAAAGAGCATACTTTGAAATACTTTTCTCTAGGGGAACTAAGTTGTTGGTAAGATATTTAATTTTTTATCAAAGATTTTATGCAAAAACCGGCTATTTTTCAATGGGACAGAACGCCAGAAAATCGGTCCCTTGCGTTAGTTCCCCAAAGGAATCCTAATGGTCATGAAAACCAGCGAACTGGCTTGCCAGGTATAAGAGGTGGCGTTCTTTAAGCAAAGGCTTTTTCAGTAGCATGAGGACAGCACCACAAAACCTCCAAATTTAGAATACACGTTATTAAGAACAAAGGTTACATACAGAGCAGCTCAACCAAGATAAAGACATAATAGGCCATTTTTAGTTATAAATCATATCTTATGATTTTACTAGTCAAAATTGAAATTCACTGTTTTTCTCAAATAACATTTTGGAGAAAAAAGCTATTTAAAGGTTTGTATTTCCTATCCCAGCACACAGTAAATGCTTTTTATAACGCTCTGTGGCTACCATACCGAAGTGCCCACGGATTCCAAATTAACAGCAGATGATTATCGGTTCGTGTAGGATAGAAATACGTAAAAAAGTTTGACTTTTTAAAATCCCAAATTACGATCTCAGCTGGCCTATAAAGATGAGTTGACGAGTAAAATATTTTTTTAACACGGATGAACTATAAATATTAATAAATGAGGTTTTTTTTTTAATTTTTTTTTTTTTGCACCGACCCACTTTCTCCGTTGGAACAATATGTATTAATTCTAGAAAAAAAAGAAAACACACACACACACAAACACACATAAAACAACACACATTTACGCAAGAAAGCAACAAAAAATCACACCAAGAGCAAAAGAGAAGGAAAGAAAAAACACATACACACACATTCGTATACGACAAAATCACATATGGACGTAGGTTACTAGCCATCTTCTGATATGATTTTACTAGTCAAAATTAAAATTCAATGTTTTTCTCTAATGAAATTTTGGAGAAAAAGCTATTTAAAGGTTTGTATTTCCTATCCCAGCACAGAGTAAACGCTTTTTAAACACTCTGTGGTTACAATACCGAAGTGCCCACGAATTCCAAATTAACACCAGAATTATTATTGGGTTTCTGTCAGAATAGAAAATGTGTAAAGATTTGACAATGTTTTTAAGAATCCCAAATATACTATATCAGCTGGCCTATAAAGACGAGTTTCGACGAGTAAAACCATTTTTTACGGAGCTTAAATATTATAACTGAATTTTTTATTTTATTTATTTTTTTTGCAACCGACCCACTTTCTCCGTTGGAACATTGTATTAATTTAGAAAAAAAACTCACCAATCCCACCACACACACTAAACAAACAAACACCATTTCGCAAGAGCAACAAAACTCAACACCCCGAGCAAAGAGAAGAAAAGAAAAAAATACATACACCACTTTTCGTATACGACAAAATAACATATGGAAGGATGTTCCTAACCATCTCTGATATATTTACTCATCAAATTAAAATCATCACTTTATTTCCTCTAATACATTGTGGAGAAAAGACATTTAAAGTTTGTATTTCCTAATCCCAGCACAGAGTAAACGCTTTTTAAAACACTCTGTGGCTACCACACCGAATGCCCCGAATTCCAAATTAACCACCCATTATCGTTTTCGTGTAATAGAAATAGTAAAACAAAAGTTTGATGTGTTTTTACCCCAAATTACGATCTCAGCTGCCCTATAAAGTAGGACTATAACAGTATAGGGTTTTTTTTTTGGAACCGACCCACTTTCCTGCTCCGTTGAACAAGTGTTAATTCCTATCTCCCCCCCCCTAAAGAAAAGAAAAGAAAACACACACACATACACACAAACACACTAAACAACACACATTCGCCGCAAGCACAACAAAATCCCCCCAAATTCAAAAAAGAAGGAAAATAAACACAGACCCACCATTCGTATAACGACAAAATCACCTCTGGACTAGTTACTACAACAAAAACTCCGTGATGCTAATGTCTTGGCAGAAAATTAGTGCGCCCTCCCGTTGGGTCTTGGTACCAGGAGCATCCTTTTCATGGTTTTGGACCCCTTTGAATGCCACTCTCTATTTTTCACCATCTACAATGTAGTAAATTTCAGTGAATTTTAGGCGTTTTGAGTATTGTAGACAAAAAGGCTAAATTTAAAATATTTTACTGTAAAACGCGAGTGCTGGGACTGAATAACCCTATTTTATACCTCTCCAGTTTGTCCATTTTGTCAGCACATTACCACATTTTGTTCAACGCTATAGAAGCGAATCTGTAAGCACAAATTCTGCTCAGGTTTCCTTATTTTAAATATCCTTATACCATTATTATGGTACATTTTCTGCATAGTAAAAAAGATGGATGGACTATTAATATTTTGTTCAAATTTCTGGCAATTTTATTTACCACAAAGTTGTACCAAAACTAGGATAAAATTAATGACATTTTGGGTATTTGTGACTTGACTTTTTCAGTCATAGTTAAATACAATCAACATGGGTAGGGCACCAAAATGTCTGATTATGAAGCACTTAAAAACCATCCACAATTACAATACGTTACAGTTTACTATTAACCAATCTACAGACCCTGTTTTGTGCTTATCGTACAATATTGCACGAAATTTGTTCCTAGGGATCACCACAATGGCTTTCAGTGGGTGTGTGTTAAAGACTGCGTTTAAAACATCATTATTCATACCCTATACCCTGGAGCAAGCACACCACATTTGTAACACATCTCAAGTACAAAAGGTTTGAGTGATTATATTTTGACCATCACGACCGAACCCCTGAAACGTGATTCTTAAGTGCCAGGCAGTGGTGCCTTAAGAAGGGGCCAAACAAGTTTGTACAAAGGGTCAAATTTGTAAATTGATCCAATCTGTTGAAAAGCCCACCATGGTATGTGTCTAACCATAGGTTCCGAACGGTATAGCTTTTTTTTTTTTTGTAATTGTACTCCTAAAGTTTCAGAGTTATAGGCTAACACGCAAAAATCATAATGGGTCATTTCAGATTGTACAGGGGTCATTTTAAGTGCTTCTTTTGGATAAAAGAGCTGCAAATATATTGTTGGCGTTCATAGGATTAAATAAGGAATGGTTTTGACTGCCTTAAATGCTTAGTTTCCGACTGTAGGGGGCACAGAAGGTCAAAGTCCATTGCATTCAATGGGGCTTGATCTTGTTTACCCCCTACTTTCTTAGCAGCATTTGAGACCCTCAACACTATTCCTTAATTTTATCCGATAGCTCCATCAATACTTTGCACCATTTTGTATCCAATCGGCATATTTTAAATTTGACCCCTGTACAACTGAAATTGACCCTTTTTATTGATTTTTTGCTGTTTTAGCCTATAACTCTGAACTTAAGGCTTATTTACAAACGATACACTTTTCTGAATCCCTTATGTTAGACACATCACTGTGTCTTTTCAACAGGATTGGATCAATATAAAAATTTGACCCCGTACAAACTTTGTTTTTGGCCCCCTCTCCTTAGGCACCACTTGCGGCACTTCAGAAATCACGTTTTCAGGGGTTCCGGTCAGTCTGGTCACTATTTAATCACTCACACCTGTTGTACTTTAGATGTGTTACAAATGTGGTGCTAGCTCTGGGTTTATAATTTAATACCCCCAGTTAATACACTTTATTAAACACATTTCCAAGCAAGTTAATAAATCGGTATGCCACGGTATCATAAAGGAAAATGGCATGGAACAATGCAAATGTAGTCATTTGTTACAATCGCACGGTATTCACGTATTCAACCAAAAAAAGCTTGATCCTTTCTAAATTCTACAATCTTCATTGAATACCGTTGCCAAAGCACACAGTTCTCGGGGGAACGTGATTGAATACCGTCCAGAGGATATACTACCTGTATTTCAAATAATCAAGATTGCAACAACACGAACAGCGTTCTCTCACATGGTTCAGCGGCGAAGACATGTTCTGGATGCAGAGGAACCAAGTTCGAGCCCCGTGTGATTGTTTTTTTTTCCTGAGCCACCTCCGTTTTGAAAACTTAAGCTTTCTGTCTCCCCTAATTGATCTCAGTTATGGATACGTGAAAGTTTTACTTACAATTTAGTTTGAAATTTTGGCGTAAAATAAATTTCACTTAGAATTAACGAAAGTAAAAAAAATAATGAAGATTGCACTATTAGGAGCTGGCGTAAAACAAATTCATTAAAAGACGATTTACTCTAACGGACGGCGGGTAACGAAATCATAAAAATCATCATTAGGGTTCCTGATTTTTTATTGCACTAATTATCACGAAAATAGTTGCTATGGATAATACATATATCATTGCGAATTTTTTGCTAGTTCTCTGTTGGACTTAATATATTCACTTTTTTTAATATTTGACCTGTACCTGACCAGAAGAAATAAGCTTGAACAAATGGCTTTGACTGAGTTAGAGATGGCTTGGACTTTGGTCTCATTCCACTATTTATGAGTCATACATTGATTGACAGTAATGTAACATATATATTACAAAGATCATAATGATTTGCCTTAAAATTTGGAGTATTTTACAAATGAAAGTTTATCAACCCGTTTGTAGCTCAATCACTTAGATCGCCTAGAGTATGTTGCTGGTTGCAATTTGTTTTTTTATCCCATCACAGCACATCCGTGCACTGGCAGCTCAAGGAAAAGATAATAATTGATATCACCCATGACTAATACCTGGCTAACTAAATGTTCTTAGTAAAGTTGCACTAAACACGTTGTATATATATATGTCCTACCCCCTCCCCTCCCCCCCCCACCATCAATGTGATTCTTCTCAATGAAACCCGATTCAGTATTCACATTGAATAAGGGGGGGGGGTTGTCATAAAAGTCAGCAATTTGTAGAATATTTATACTATCGTAAATAAGGCCAACTATCCATGATAGAATTGGCAGAAATTCTTTTAAATCCTATATCGAATATTACTATAAGTATAAATGCCCGTTTGATCTAAAGGACCACTTTTAAATATTTAAGGGTAGTCCACAATAATGAAGTTCTCTATATGTGCACATTTTAAGAAGGCATCATTATGATTCCTTTTCATCATCGTTTGGGACCCCGTTGGACTCCCACATCCCTATTTTTCCAAATAACCGCTGTATAAAATTTCAATGATTTTAGGCGATTTTGAGTTTGTAGGCAAAAAAGGCGAATTTTTAACATAATTTTACATGTATACACGGAGTGCAGGGTACGAATTTAAAACATATTTTAAGGTTTCAATCAGGAGAGCAACACCTTGTCATACCTTTCTGTAGGGGATCTAAATTGTCCTAACGATATTTAACTTTTTATGATGTGTATTTCAAAAGTGCCCTTTTTCACTGGAACAGCATTACAACATCACACGCATTATAACCGGTTTTGTATAGAAACGCGACTCCCCTGACTGAAATTTTGCAACTTATAAACGTTATAGAAAGAGCCATCTTTGAATACTTTTCTCTAGGGACTGATTGTTATTGATAAGATTTATTTTTTTATCAAGATCTTTCATGCAAAATCCGGCGATTTCTGCGCGCTACGCCAAAATCGTCCCACGTTAGTTCCCCAAAGTAATCATAATGGTAAAAGATTTTCCCCTTTCCTACTTAGGTCTCAGTTTCAAAACCTGGTTCGGACGAATTGCAGTACTTTATGTGAAAACCTAAGTATAACAGCATTAATATTTCCTCTTACTACAATGTTGAATGGTATTACATTTTGTTTTAAGCTAAGAGTGGATCCTTATGACTAAGAATCTTCATCATCATTTTTAGGGATACCATTATTGGAGGTTACGCCGTTGGGTACACTCTGCTGGTCTTTGTTTCTTCAAATTGCAATAAATTTTGTCCCTCCAAATATCTCGATACATGAATTAACCTTTGGGTCTAAACATGTCATTGACCTGAGTTACTAATCACATCACTCAAATACATCCCAACCATAGTTTGAATTCAGCAATGTAAAAACTCTTTATTATCAGCTCGGGAACCACCGAAAATGGGATTTTTAGCGATTCCCCTTCGGGACCGCAATAAATCTTTATGGCGTACTGCGCAGCGCCGATCAGGTACTTTTTTTCGCACAGGCAGTGGCCATGTTGCTAAAGGTCACAACCACCTGTCGTTTTTGCAGCCGTTTTTAAATAGTGATTAATAAATCTAAATGAGTTAATCAAGTTGGCGATACAGTCTGGAAATAAGTCTATGTTAGATTTGAGTTGGAAGCGTATCACAATCCCCCCCCCACCCCCGGTTTCACCACACCATAGAGGGTCGAGTACATGTTGACTAGCCTGTTGGCACGGGGACTCCCGTCAGATGTAAACAAAGCGGATAGATGTGTACAAATAACATACTTATAGGATCATAGATCAGTAGATCACTTAGTAGATACCTTGACTACAAAAAGGCCAAAAGCAGAGGATGATTTTTTACTTTACATTATCATCTCCCCATCACATTATCAGCTTACACGAAAGTTCTAGCTGTTATTGTCTACGCTGCTGTGTAGCTTCTACAGTAGCGGGCCGATATCGCGGTACATACAACCCCGGCATGTCCATGCCTGTGGACTAGCGGTAAGGTTATAGGTCTAAAGTAATACGTCTTGTTCGTATTAAAGGTTTGTGGTTCATACTGTTATAACTTTTAGCGTGTTTTTCTTAGCTGCGTACGTGTCAGAGTGGTAGGGCCCCGATCAGTGCCACTGTCGTACTGTGTACTATATGACTGTAGTACTAGTAGTGGATTCGGGAAGAAGAATTCTCGCGCATGTACACAAACTATACGCCGCTTATGTATTTAATTAACAATGATCATCAGATCATGTCCGAGAAGGATTTAAACAATTTTCAGGATTTAAGCCTGTTTTATGTATAGGTATCAATGTCCAGTTGCATGGTTAGGTGATCGACCCACACGCTTTAATATGCCATACGTACATGCGAACTGGCTTAGAAGAATATATTTCATTTGAAAAAAAAAAAAATCATAAACAAATTAAATAACCAATTTTAGACATAAGAGCTTAAATGGCACGCTGACTCGGTTAATATATTCAGAAAAGTATTCTCTAATAGCAATGAGTCCCTATCCCCCGTTTTTGATCCCTATACGACTTTGATTTTTGAAAAATCACAGTCAAGAGGGGATTGACCAATCACGTACCGGATTTTTTACCTTCAATTTTAGTAAAGGCCCAATTGGGCTTTTGTAGAGTCCCGAACGGGACGCGCTATCAGCCGTTCGGCGTTCTTCTGCTACGTATATAGTAAGTCAGCTACGTGGGTTCAGAATTCATTAGCCCAATTTTAAATCAATCACAAGCCTTTACAACCACCAACATCTGACCTGATAAATCTTTTTACAACACCAACCTATTTAATATATTTATTTCATTGAGCACTCATTACCTTGTTCTTCGGATGTTTTGGACTATCAAATGTGTGTATTTAAACAACTTCCTAAGCAGAGCATGCCCTAATTCGTCAAACATATTATGCATTTCCGGTCACCCACGCCCAGACTTGATGGTTTTAAATTTCTCCCATCTTTTTTAATTTCTATTCTTAAAATCAAAAGTTGTTAACATTATGCAACTATAATTATCGTAACAAGGAAATGACGTAAAAGGACATTGAAGACGATATTACTCTAAAAAGGAGCCCGAAGGAAATAGGAGTAGCGAGAAAGGCAAGCCTACTCGCAGGCACCTGTTGTGCTCCCACAAAGTATAATAGAATTTTGCGGTTTCTCGCTTTTCACGCTTGCTATTAAAGAATATAGGCTTGGCCGCTCCATGCCTTTGACCTGTGGGCACATGACCTTTGACCTCATCCACATATGAGGATCACATGGTGGCCTATGACAGAAGTTTGTCCAATTGCTTCAACTTTTTCACTTGAGGCCAATTTAAAAAAATTAACAATTTAGTGCACACCCATCCACCCTCACAACCTACCCATCCACCACGCACAAACGGATTGCTAAGTGTTCCTGCCAGCTAATGCTGGCGGCCCAAAAAAAGTCAAAGAGTAAGGAGAAATGTGAAAGAGGGGAGGAAGGGAGAAAGAGATCTGTGAATGGAAGGATGTCCAGTGTTCGGAGAGATCCTGTGGCTGCTGGCTCCCATGTTGGCAATTTGGGGTTCAATCCTGGTGACTATTTTCTTTCGAAACAAATCTTTTTAAAGACTTTTTCGATCCTAGAATATTCAGTTTTGTTTATATGGCACTAGATAACTCAGAAAGGTAATTTCCAAATTTCATTGATTCTGATGTTTGCAATCTGGTGTTATGAGCAAATTGTTGTATCGTGCTACACTGTGTGTAGTTTCTGTCCTTGACAGAAATACAATACAAATTTCTTCTAGAGCAGATCAATTTGCACATAAGATTAGCACACATACATACTTGGGTCCACCGTTCGATGATAATAAATCCCTCATTTTTTAGTTAAATTGGGGGACGAGAGTGTGGATCCTGAAATGCCCCTTTAAGTTGTTTAACAGATCATGGAAGCTGCTCATGAAAAGAAAATTCTGCTTCACCGATTCAAAATTAATTCACAGTGGCAGCTTCACAAATTGGGTGATGAGTCAGTAATGTGATGTCATTACCATCACCACCCGAAAGTGATAAGCCGAATACATTGTCTTTATTTCCGCACCAATCGGGTATAAGCCCACCTTCAGGTATCAGCCCACCCCCATTTTATTTTAAAGAAAATACAGCATACTTCGGTATAGAGCCCCGTGGTAATTTTAGCATTAGGCACATAGAGCGCCATCAAAGTAGGGGGCCCAAGTATCATTGGGATACGCTATTGCTCAATTGCACTTTTTATTGTAATGTTTTAATATCTGGCTACAACTAAAGTGTACATAAAATGGTATCTGGCGAATCTATGCTCTGAATGATCATTTATGTCAATTTTGTATCTGATTTTGTTCCCCACTTCTAGCCCCCCCTCCTCGCTTCGGGTAACAAGGAGCTCTACACCATCCAAAAACTCATATCCATACATCAAAGCACTGCCAGTGACCCAATAATGACCCTTGATGACTTTGACCCAAAAAGACCCCTCAAACAGCCATCACATACCTCATACGGTTAGCTCTCCCACCATACCAAATCTCCATGCCATACGTCAAAGCACGGCCAAGTTACCCATAATGACCCCTGGATGCCATTGACCCCAAAACCTCAAACAGTCCAAACTTGTACGGCGAAAACTCTACTCGTCCATTCCAAAACTCATATTCATATGTCAAAGCATGGCCAAGTTAACCAATAACGACCCCTGGATGACCTTTGACCTCCAAGATAAAACGCAACGCCACAAGTTGATTTTTTTTTAGTAATCTAAATTACGATAGCAGCAATTTCAATCAATGTTGTGGTTTTCTTTGCACTTGTTTTTCCTTAACCTTCACAATTGAGAGCAATTAGTATCCTAAAAAGCTTCTGTCACTTCAGCATGTTAAGGGTGTTTAAATTGGTTTTAATAATGCCCCAGAATGCTGCTTGGGCACATTGTCTTTTATTCTGTTTTGTCATAATAAATGACACTTCATTGCTGTGTTCTGTCCTGTCTTTTTTTTTTTCTTTATTTATTTTCACTGGTGTTTTTGTGCTCCCCTAGGCCAGTGAGTGACCACCGTTTTTTTGGGGGTGTCAAAATTGGTTTTAATTTAGCTACCAATGCAGATAAATGGACACATGACCAAATGTGCATCAGGCCCCCATTCAACTGGGGAAGATGCCATGAAGTAGCTGAATGAAATTACCGCGTCTCAAAATATCCTTAAGTTCACGTTTTCTTCGAACTTGTCGAACTGCCATTCGGCAACTTCAGGTGACTTAGTCCGATTTTGAAATCTTTGCCTTACTTTACGCAATTTTCTTTCCCGATTGACTTGGGGCTTTCCCTTACACAGTTATTTCCCTTTCCTTTCTTTTTTTCTCTTCTTAGTTTCCCCCTTTTCTGGCCGTTTCCCTTTGCTCCACCTATTATTACTTCCGCCCGACCAGTTTTGGGCACCAGGTGTAGGTGGAGAGTAGAAAAATTTCATGCTACCACATGTTAGTACAATATGGTGTGATCATCGCCTGGGTGGATGTAGAAATCAGAAGTGGTGCAATTTTTTTTTTCAAATGGGCAAAAAAAGGTCAAAATTGACCCATATAGGTAAAAATCCTTAGAAGGGGGCTTCCACTTCATATTAATGTTGTATTTTATTTTCCGCCACACATAGCCCCTGTATATTCAAGAAGACTTTGAATGTTGGAATCTGGGTGTATTTTTGACCCCAGAAAGACCAAAAGGGGTCAATTGACCAAATAGGTAAAATCATAGATGGTGACTTGCATATCAAGTTGTATTTAATTCCCCCCTATATAGCTGTAATTCAAAAGAAATTTGAAGCTGGAATCTGGGGTTATTTTTGACCCCAGTAAGCTCACAAGGGGTCAAAAATTGACTCCAAATTAGGTACAAACACATAGAATGGTGATGTATTTTATTCCATCTTAACTAGTATTTCATTACCCCCCCACCCTATAGCAGAAGATTCCATAGAGAATGGGAATGTTGGAAACTGGGTCAAATTTGACTCCATTAAGGGTGACAGGGCTTAAATTGCCCAATAAGCAAAATCATCAGAATGGGGATGTCCTTTTACACTTATATTAAATGCAGTATTTATTTTCTTTCTCCACTACCCTATAGCAGTAGATTCAAGAAGAATTTGAGAATGTTTGGAAATCAAAAAAAAAATATCTGGGTTCAAATTGATCCAAAAGGCAAAAGATCAATTGACCCAAAATTATGATCTACCATTAAAATGGCAAGGTAATATTCCACTATATATGCTTTTAATACCTACTAAAATTAACCTCATTTCTCTTATATTGGGTTGTATAAGAAACTAAATTTGACATTTTTGGGTCAGATACCCAATTTGAATAGTTTCAATCTGATGAATCGGCTCCTGACTCAATAACCCTCTGTTAATATCGTGCCCGTATCATTGCAACCATTTTGATATGAGGGCTAAAAAACGTGATTTATGAAAGCCTCCAAGAATAATGTATAAATAATAAATTTCTATCTAAGTTATATCTAATAATATGAATTAAATATTTTATGTCCTACGATTTCACAGTAATGACAACAAGTACCTTTCCACAGACACCATGATTATATTCTGATCAGTTCCTGTAAATCTGTTTTGATCCCGGACGAGGATATTCTAAGGCCAAAGTAAAAAATAAACATTTGATCGGCCAGACTTTTGAAAGTTGGTGAGGGAGGCCCTTAATTATTTTGTTAATATTTTAATTATTTATTTCAAAGATGGCCGCCATTTCTAAGATGGCCACCATGATATATTTGAAGATTGTGTTGGCATTGTGGACATATCGTAGTAGAAGGTTTAAGAATTACGCACAAAATGAAGGATACTCTTGTAAAGGTGCAACGAGAATGTTTTGAGGCACCCAAATATTGTGTACATATATTTAATTTCATATAGATTAAGACCCTTAATACGCTTCTTACCTTGTATTTGGCTTAGAAATGCCTTAAAAGAAGTAAAAAGGTGATTTGGATTTGCTTCTATTTCAATGTAAAACTAGGCTGGAATTTCGTATTTGCTCCTATACTACATTAGAAATTTCAGAATTATATACCAAAGAACTTTCTCAGCTTAAATCTTTCAGATCTTGATATGTTGATGAAAGCTTTACATCAGGGCAAAAATCATACTTTCGATTTTTTAAGGGCACCTGTTATTTGAAATCTCCGTGCAACCTTAAGTAGGTATAGAGTTAACTAAGTGCTCCGTTATGTTTTGTTTAACGTCATTTTCCCCCTTTTTAGCCTTCTCTTTAGGGTGTTGTATGATTTTTTTTTAAATAAGAAATAATCATCGGCGGCTCCAAAATCGGAGCGGGCGGGGGGACGATCAACTGTTTTTTTTTACTTGGCTAGAGATTGGATTTTAATCATTTGACTCAAATTTGACCCCAAGAGTGTGAATTAAAGCTATCAATTGGGCAAATTATACTGTGGAAGTTAATCTTTTGAGAAGCACTGCATAGACAAACTTTGTTTGCACTTTTTGTCATCATGCACCCCATAGGTTTGCATCATTGACGAAAACCGATTGCCATGTTGGCCAAGGTGACCAATTCATCATCATCTTTTTGACTTTGTCAAAATCCGTGCATACGTCTTTGCAAAGTCTTTATCATTTATTTTCTACTCCCCACTTCAAGTAAAAGCTGGTATCTCTGCTGAATAGCATATCAGAGTAAGTTAAGTGATCTGCTACCTCTGCTTGGACTTGGAAGACTCCACAGAGAAAAGGTCTGATATAATCTAGTCCTGACTTGAACGCCAATGCCCACCGACTGGTGTTCTTTCTGGCCACATGTGGTCATAGGGGTATTTCATTTCACCAGCAGATCCGATTACGGTGTGATTTTTTTTCCAGGAGATATTTTCAACTGGCAAGAGTTGCCTGGTATAGTGCACTTAAAGTCCTGGCAGTTGCTATCCCATCTCATGTCAATTTTTCTGCACCATACAGTAGAAGATGTTTTCCACACAGGCCGGTAGAAAGAATCTTTAGTTGCTCTGGAGACACAGTAAATTAAATCATCTTAATTCAGTCAATATATATACAATATTAAAAATAAGACAGTGTAAACAATCACACAACAACTGGGGCGTATTCTGACCACCAGGCAGGGTATTAATACAGTACAAGTATAAAATTTAGAATACAAATATACACGTAAAAATTCTATCTTTTTAAAGGCCCAAACAGCCGGGGACCAATCAAGGACGGCATGCGCCAAAAGGCCTAAATAGGGGTAGTAACATTCCATTCACGCTTGTGTCTTGCTTGGAAAATTTAAAAAAAGCCAGGCTTTTTTGGCGATCTGTTTTTTATATTATACTTAACCGTATAGTAAAAAACCGTTGTGATAATTTCAGGGCAGAATAAACCACGATCCGATTAACAACATTTAGGATCGCTTTCATTCGACAGACCACTGTTTTCCTCCTACTGGATTGTTCTTTCCTAGTTTCAAGAAAAAGACTGAATTGTGGGCATAATGGGTTACATTTTGACCATTTGGTTGGACCATTTTGTCCCTTTTCAAAGTTTTTCCAATTGCGATCTCGTACAAGAACCTAAACTAGAGAAGGCGGCAACTTTTTTTTTTTTAAAAGGGACTTCCCCAAATAATTACAAGGGGCAAATTTGGTCCCCCAAATTACAAAGGGGCAATCTGGCAAAAGTAGACTTTTTAACCCTACATATTTGCGCTCGCAAATCTATTGTTGGCCGTTGGGGTATGGGACCGTTTTTGAATGTGCGCGTCAGCCCCCACCCCACCCGCCCCTCCCCTGTACACCTGATATTGTGTCATTAGTACCAATTTAAAAATCAAGACTGCAGATATGTAAAACCTCATTGCATTAATTGTTATTATTTTGACAAATTTATGTTACTTGACCATTTTATCCCCAGTTTTCAAGTTGGAGGTCACTACTGATAAATGAATAAAGGTTATTAATTGGCATTGATTATTTAAATATCCTGCCCTTAATATTGAAACAATCATACAATACAATTTGCCTTGTTTTTTACAAACCCTTTAATCATTTTGTTTTAAACCTTTTTTGGCCATTTCTGTGGGTTTGACATTCAATCTTCATCTAACAGCTATGGCAAATAATATATCCTATACATTTTAAATTAATATGGAAGAATAATCACCATTTTAGATTTTACCATAATTTGGTGATTTTTTTTATTTTTTTTATTTTTTTTATTTTTTTTATTTTCAATTCTTCTTGAATCCTAACACTATTAGTGGGGGAATTAAATGTACAATGTCATATGACTTCAAAATAATAAATCAGCCCAGTTCTATGATTGTACCTACTTTGGGTCAAATGACCCCTTTCTCTGGGAGTCAAAGTAAACCCCCATATTCCAACACAAATTCTTCATCTATCAGCTATATAGTTGGGGCAATGAACTTTACTTTCACAATTTAAGATGAGAGATAAATACAATTCACCATTCTTGGTTTTTAACCAATTTGGGTCAACTTTGACTCTTTTTGGTCCCTTTCTGGGGTCAAAGATAACCCCAGATTCCAATATTCAAATTCTTCTTGATCTACTACAACACTTAGTGGGGAAAACTTAAAAACTATTACATTAATATGACGTTGGAATCACCATTCTATGTTTTTACAACCTTATTTGGGGTCAATTTTGACCCCTTTTTTGTCCTTTTCTGGGGTCCACAAATTACCCCAGATTCCACATTCATGTTTTCTTGAATATACAGCTATTAGTGGGGGTTTTTATAAATTAGTATACATTTCAATTGAATCGGATATATAATCACCATTCTAATGATGTTTTACCTATTTGGTGGTCATTTTGGACTTTTTTGGCCCATAAAAAATGCACCACTCGATTTCTACATCACACCCAGTGATGATCCACACTAGGTCCCTAACAACCTGGTTACCATTGCATTTTTCTACTGACCACCTACCCTAACACCTCGAAACTAGAGCCCTTTTCAATTGGCTGATCTACCTCACTACTGTTGGCCTAATTATGTGCAATACAAACAAGTTATGATGGAATAAATTAAATTTTCCATTAACAATAATAACACATTCCCATGTTATGGGGTATTACAACATCTAAGTGATGAAGTTAAATGATTGTGACAATTTCTTGATAGGCAGCATAATAATGGGCAACCACGTAAAAAACCTGTGATATATAAAAACTGATATTATTATGATAATAGGATAATTATGCCTAAATGGAACGCTTGGCCTAATCCTCCTGCATACCAGTCTTTTCTGTACAGGTTAAGGGCACTGGAGATTTCAAGTTTATCATTATTGCATTATATGAGTGATTCATCGAGATAGGACACTCAACATATGTCTCTTTCCTGGTATTTGGCAACAAAAATGTTTTAAAGTGAAACAAAGGCGATTATGATTTGCTATATTTCAATATAACACTAGCTGCATCTGCTAATTTGCTCCATGCCAATACAAATTACAACATTCACAATGCTATTTACAAGAAGTAATTCTCATTTTAAAATGGCGGCTATTTTTAATGGAAGTTATTCAATCAGTGCAAAATTAAGGATTTTGAATTTTTGTTAAGCGCACTCCTGATATTTAAATCTCTCGGCCTGCATTTTTAAATAGAGTTCGTAACATTTTATCATTTCATCATAGAAGCTACTACTATTGAATTCAAGCCTTGTTTACAATATAACTTAGCATGATATTATATCGTGCCAATTACTTTTTGGAGAGACTGAACAATTAATGACCTGCGCTATATTTCTTGAATGCCCTGGACAGCATTATTACAGGTGCCACCAATATTTCAAATACAGGTGTCCCTTCAAGGGGCATTTTGTGAGCCACAACATCGTTCCCCCCCCCCCCCCGACTTACCTCAAAAAGTACATCATCTGTCCGTCAATTTGGTTTGTTTATCTCTAAGAAATTCACAATTTTGTATTCTTCTTCTGGTCTGCCCATAACAGAGAGACATTAACGCACAGTAGCCTATCGGACTGGGGAAACAAACAATTGCTCGTAACCAACTCAAACCGCAAGATCGAATCCACTAAAATTTTGTGATAGGGTTTTCTCAAGGCTATCTAGTGAACCATACATAAAATAGAAAGATGGCTAGGATCACAAAAATCACCTTTAAAAAATTGAAATCCCTGTTTTTGCACTGATGTGAACGTTTTAAGAAAAATCTTATCTGAAGGGATAATTTTTGTATTGTTTCTTTCTTCTTTCGTACACAAATTCTGAAATTTGTATTTTTGGATCTAATCTTGTCAAAATTTTGAGAAAGACGGGATACATACACCCTAATTTTTTTTCTGAATGTGCAAGCAGACTTCTTTAATGATTAACCTCAGATCCTTGAACACCCAGCGATCTATCTCCCAGATGTTTTTAATCCACTTTTCCTAGCTTATCCCAGCTGTTTGGATCCCAGGTTTTCAGGGGTATCTTGCCCTTAATGTATTATAATTTCCATGGCTGTCCCACTATTTTTCTTTGTCCGATAATAATAATCCTAGGGTTTCAAATAGAAATTCACATACACAATTTAATTTTGCTTTTCATGGGATTTATTTAATTTACCTCTAAACTCTCTTACCGAACTATGTGCATATCATATTTGTTCAGTAACATTTTCTTTTATTTATCATAAAACCAAAATAATTACATCTGTTCACAAGGCCAACCAATCGTCCATAAATATCCCAACATGACCTTTAGGCCTTCAGCAACTCTTAGTGTATATACTTAGGGTGAACATCACTTTGGCCATCAATGTTTTGTTTTATTGCACATGGATAAACCGAAGAAAGATCACTGGACCACTGTTCTGTTGTTATTACCCCCCCTTATTGATCAATGATCATGATCATTGCTTATGGATTTAGGGTGAATGGTACTTGATTGATTGATCTATTTCATCACACAAAGTCCCACTTCCTTGTATGTTCCAATCACTCTCAACTTGAACCTTGCAGTTTGGTGTCATTACACATCTGAGGTGGGCCCCGCTCCAGGAATACATTTCCTTCTGTTCTCTTGACCCTAGTAAGGTGTATTTAAGACACTGGTTTATATTTGTGATGCTCACCTGCATTGTGTGCATACATCTGACCCAAGAATGTTTCTTAGCACCTTCTGTTTGAGGGTGTTTTCCATAAGGTGACACCCTTATTTCTGACATAATTTTTCTGACACCACTTATGATTCAGAAACCTTAACAGACCTAACGGAATCAAACCACGGGTTATGTGGGTTTATTCGTTAGGTTTTCCGAATTAATAGGGTGGCAACAAGTATGTCATAAAAGGTGTCAGCTTAGGAAACACCTTTTTGAGGATAGGCAGGTCCGCCCACCCCCACCAAGGGCTGTTTGGTTGCGTTTTTTATTGCATACTGCCATGCAGGGGATGGGCGTCCAAGATCCAATTTTCAGACGTTGCATTGGTTTAACACGTAAAGTGAACATCTTGCCGAAAATTCTGATTTTTTTTATATGTTGTCAAGGAATATTTTTCTTATCCAAAACCGTTAGCGATGAAGAATCAACTCCACTGGGAAGGTTATTTCCTGAATTTTTTGTACAAATACGAACGAGGACGAGGTCGTATGTTTGGTCGGAACACCCATGACCGCCCCTCATTCAACTGTTATCACTGTGGACCTGCCTTTCGCTTCCCCGCCAGACATGCCAGGCACCCATGTAAACACTACTTGATGACTGCCGTTGGCTCTCCCAGAGCCCACGCAACTTGTAGGTAGATTTTCTTCTTTAGTTTTCTACACGGTAAACACCAGCTTACTCTCCTCATCAGCTTTCTTGATAAAAAAACCGATGTGGGTGGCGGTTTAGCCACCACAACCGCCTGGAACAGGTATAGTACTGGTTATCAGTAGAAACTCTCAAAACCCGGGGGGCCACTTGTATTCAGGTGGGGATATGAAATGCGTGAACAAGAAACGCGATCTAAAGGTTTCGTTTTTCCACGGGCGTTACGCTCGTTACTCGTTTAGTGTTTCAAAAACATCCTGATAAATGGAAAAAAAAGGGTATGTTTTTTACTTAATCCCGAAATTGTCATGGCTTATAGCCTCATGGAATAGGGATCAAATCCTCCCAAACATATTGCAATCCGGCAACTTCGGACAGTACGCAAAGCCAAGATACCCTAAATGCGGTTATATTTACGATTCAATGCCCTGCGTACTTGTTGAGGGGTCATAAACAGAATAAAAATACTGTTTAGGGTATGTTTTTAAGCTTGTTTTTTGTGCCTTTTGAAAGGCCTTGTTCACGCATCATATCCACCTTGAATACAGTGGCCCCGTCGGGCTCAAAAAAAACCTAGACCCGATTCTTCATTCTGAAAACTATTATTCTCATATGCGCTCCCTCAAACTTCCAATCATGTTTGTGAACCCGCGCCTACCAAAGGGGGGGGGGGTTAACACCCACTTCCGGTTTTTTCCTCGCCCCGGCTTGCTAAACCTCCTTTTTTTGGTGCCATATTAATTTAAGGGGCATTTCGTGATCCCAGCCTCGTCCCCGTATCTGTGAAATGGCATTTTGTATTTCTGTCTGTAAACGGCAGATCTTAAAGCAGCCGTGGCCTATGGAGCCATGGGAAACAAGCAATTGCTCATAAACAACCGCAAGATCGGAATCAATCATATTTTGGGAATACGCTTTTCTCAGGATTCTGGTGAACAATGATAAAACAGAAGGTGCTGGAATCACAAAATCACCTTTAATGTAATTGTCAATTAAATATTTTTCCTGCTCCTTTTCAAATATCCAAAAACCACATCCACCGGGGTATTGTTAAGATACGGGTGATCCCAAGTGATGATGGGGTGGCAACCCCCCCACCCCACCAACCCCACCACCAAATTGAAAAAATTATCTTGAAAAAACTGGGATGTGGCAGTCATCTTCTCGCTGAAATGATATCTGTTGATCTGTAGCGTGGAAAACTTTCAGTAACTGCAATCATCGAAAAAGGTTCTTCGAAAGCTGCATTTACCGAAGTCCCAATCCGTGGGTGAATTGTGAATGACCGACAACGTGATTGCTTTTGATTTTGAGGATGTAAATGATGCAGACTCGTCCCCCCCCCCCCGAATATGTGTGATGCAATTTGGCGAACTGAACAAGACATTGACGTCTTCCAACATTAATGGGGTGGGGGCGTCTTACCTTATAGACAAAAAAGTGTATCAAACAATTTTTTTTTTAGATTGTAGGCCAATTAATAAAATTATATAATTTAAATCCAACAGAAAACAAGAGATGATATTATTATCCACAACAATTATTTTTGTGACACTATTACACTAAAAGGACCTGTAACCCGTGTACTGCAGTTAATGAGTTTCGTTTAATACCCCGCTACATCTAGAGTAAATCCGTCTGAAATTATTTTAACTTTACCGCCGCTATACAAGAGTAAATCCTTTTTAAAGTGGGTCTATTTTTACAAAAAACTTAAAAATGCCAAAAAAGAAAAAACCAAGCTTATTAATATGCCATGTCACTGATCCATTAACTCCACATCTGATAAAATTACACTCTACCAATCCAAATGAATTTTCCTGACTGGAGGAAAACAACGGTATGTTCGGTCGTTAAGTGCCCCCAAATTTATGAATTATGCGCGTTTTGTACGTACTTAGGCTAAATCGTCTGATTTTAAAACGAAATTTGCCCGATATCTACAATTTAACAGTGCTTGTGCTTGAGTTTTACATGTATAACAAATTGATCAAATATGGTGTAAATTCTGTCGATCTACAATAAACAGAACTTGCGTTCCTCAAGGGACGGTAGATTGAAGTGTAAAAAAACAGCTATTTTTAATGTGATTTTCTTCTTCTTTCTCCTTTTCTCCGTTTCTACGGCTAGAAGTCAGATGCAACAAGTTTTACACTATGTAGATATATTGGCGACATTTATTTGTCGGTTAAATGTGTAATTAATTTTAAATAGGAAATAGTTACTTAAGTTGAATTTATTTTGCATTATTTGTGTCTTCTTATCTTATTTCCTTTTGACAATTTTTGAAATGGACTGGCCATTAATTTTTAAGTCACATAGTGACCTCATCACAAATTGGATTAAATATCAAAGAGGGCGCTCCAACTTGCAAAGCATGATAGATTGACAAAACCGGATGTGTCTATCTGCAATCAATGCTGTGTAAATGCAACACAGCTGTTTGAAAGCTCTTATTTATGTCAAAACCTAATAAAACAAAAAATATCATGGCGACACCCTTTTGACAACCAATTTGGCTTATTTATTTCACTAACTTCATCATGTGTACATTTTTATGAAATCTCCAATGGACGAATATGATTTCTCTTAAATCTAGTTTAACATTGCGAATTGGCATACAGGGGCACTCAACATATTTGTAGGCCATATGGGCAGATTCCCTCCCGCAACAAGCGGTATGGCCGGCCTTATATTCTACAAGTTGGATCATGAGAAAGATTGTACAAATTGATAAAATGAATATAGACCGATGTCACTAACCAGGCCTAATATTTATAAAATGTTTGCTCTGATTTATGAAGTTTTCGGGAGACTTTCTACAAGAAAGTAAAGTAAACAATTTTGGCTAGTTCCTCCCCATCATCGGACCCTAACAACATCGCGGCACATAGCTGAGAGACACAAGCTTTTGCAAAATTGAGAATGCAATCTATAAGGCACCTTTTAGAAATTAAACAAGATTGAGTTTTTCCAGACCACAAGGCAAAACAGCAGGAGTATGAATACCATGACAAGCTACTATGACAATAACGAAATAATCATTCCATTATAAGTATCGGGCCCCTGAACCCAGGAAACTGTCTCATATCTGTTGCTTGCCTTTCAATTAGAGATTAACCGATCCCGGTTTCCTCTGCCGATCCGATGCCCGATACTTTTTTTGTCGTATCGGCGATCCACCGATTGCCAGATCCGATGGTTTCTCCTATATGTTAAAGATCGACCAACCTTAGTGAGTATTAGTAGGAGTTGCACTGGTGGTTCAACTTTTTAAACTTATAGGAATTGGCGACGATGATAGTAATTAACAAATCTGTGATGGTCCACATTTGTACAAGTTCCGATGGAGGTATTTTAGAGGAAAGGACTTATCTTTTACCTTACCAGAATGTGATGTAAAATATGAAAGTACCGCAATCAATAAGACCCCCGGATTGTAAATTCCCGCAAACAAACTCCTGTCCTGAGTTCATCAGAATATTCAGACCATCATGCTCATTTTAAAATGAAGATTTCATTTATTATTAATTGCATTCAAAATGATTGCGTTCAGTTAATAATCCAAAACTTTTTGCTTAAAATATACCGTAGTCGATCGACCCGGCCTTCACGTGCCGTCCATCCCAGGTCAGGCCGTCTACAATAGCTAATTATGGCTGACAGGATGCAAAGGGACATCGTGCGTGTACTGCTCTATAGGACTGACGTGTTACATTGTCGTAAAAGGGCGACAAAAAATTATTTATAAAATTCTGTTTCGCAAGAACAATTTTACAAATTCAATTGTATACCATTCTCATCATTTGCTATTTTTTTTTGATTTTCCAGTCATTTCTTTTAACATTATTTTGTCACCGTAAGTATACCCCCCCCCCCCCCCCACAATCAATCTCAATGACGTAAATGGCCGAATTCCCGCGGAAAACCACGTGTCTTGAGCTCAACAAGGACAGCTGCCAGAGCATAGCGATTGCATGAGCTGATCTGTACCTCGCGCCTCGCAAGGGGTGAGAAATTCATTGACCTGCTGCCTGAATGATCCATTATTTTTTTATGTACTTCATAATATCAATGAGAGCATGGATAGAGGAGTAGCTAGCCCACATGGCATTTGTGGATTAGCGTTATCTATGTTCTAAGCAAATTGATATTCATTCTTAACCACATGTCCACATACGACGCGCTCATGTGTGGCTCGGGTATCAAAAACTCGGCGGTGCGGGGGGAAAGTATGAGCTTGCCATATACTCGCCTAATTACGTAGCATGTGCGGAAAAGGTGTTTGTGTGCTCACAGAGCCCACAGAGCTAAAACTAACGATTAAGAAATGTTAATTTTCTCAGTGCCATGGTTCCATAGGCTACACCAAGTTGAGGGATATGTTCTCGCCACCTATTTAATCAAAATTTCTGACCCTCTCGGTGCAAAAAAACATCAATAAAAGAACCTATGATTTTTAGATTAGTCATTTACAGATTACACCCTTTCTCTAGATCTATGGCTGTTACGTTTAGTGCTCTCACGCCGTATCAATGAATTTAGATATTTTTTGCAGTCCTGTGTCACAAAATCTACACTGTGGGAAAATACTTTCAGTACCGTTCGTATAAATCAAAACAAACTTTCTGCTGATCCCCTTTTTCTTTTCAAGCACTTACACTCAATGAGGCAGATGGATGAGTGGTTCGCACCACGTAGCTTGCGTAAAGCTATACAGGGTGGTGACAACACTAATTATTATATGTTATGTTCTATGGCAAATTAGTACTGAGAATTAATTGCAGCCCGCACATGTTTGACAAAACAACACTTAGTCTCTACGTATTTATTATGACACTGTTGATGCTGAACAAAAATACAGCCACTGCAAGTGAAAACGAACCTAAAAAAATAACGTAACAAAAGAGTTGGAAACGGAATATGCGGCCGTATTTCTGTACTCTGCTTCTAAGGATTTTATGTTCATTGAAGGCTTCGAACTTGAAGCACAAAAGATACAAAAATAATGAAACATAAAGCAGTAATTTTTTCAGTTCCTTACAACGACGATTTTCCGTTGGAGAGCCAGCAGGTCATGCGGCCTGTCATGCGTTGTAACTTAGGACCATAACAGTTGCCAGTATAGAATGAATTTGGACCGCTTGTTGAAGTTGATGAGCGGATAGTATTATACGGAAGTAGCTCATTAGCCTTAAGTTTTCTCATGTAGGCTAAGAGTTATAATTGATGAGATGATAGCTAAATGACAATATAAAATCAGTTTGAGTAACTCGTCGTTTCCAACTTAAAAACTGATAAAATTCCCATTATACTTTGCCCTTCTTCATTCAATATATCGCCAGTTGAGGATCGGCAAGCTCGAACATATTTTTGCCGATCCGACTTTTTGCCGATTTAGACAAAATCGCGCCGCCGATACGTGTCCGATACAATATCGGTTAATCTCTACTTTCAATGTACCTAATCACTTATGCTTTCCCTTTATAATTAATTTTGAGATATCTGCAAGTGGTTTAACATATGTTTATTCCATTATAAGGCAACAGATGGCCAGGTTACAGAAACTCCAGAGAAAAGCCAATTTAAAGAGACACTGGCACATGAAATATGCGCCCTCCATGATTTTTTCAAATCGATTTTTTTCGCACGTGGTTCAGGCCTCGTCTGCAATGGATTAAGGACAAATCAGAGTCCTTGAGGTAAACAGAACGATATTAATTCAGAGGACAATGGAAATGGACATTTAACCACAAGAAAACGCATGCCTTTTGGATGGCAGGACCTGTTTGATTGTCTTGACCTTTGTGGTTTTAATATCAATGAGTACAAGCTTATGATATTCATGTAGGTACACCATTTGTGATTAAAGTTATGGAAAACTACAAATTACCTGGAATGGTCTTAACCTCATTATTAAGTCCATATAGGTTTTGAGTGTTATTTTATGTGTAAATGGAATATCTATTCTTCCAATGGCCTAGACTATCAACTGAAGAAATTTTCATATTTTTGCACATGTTCCAAAGTTTTTTTTATTGCATGTAGATGACCGGTTTTGTAGTTCCGAGTAAAAACACCTAAATCCACAATATTGTTTTTTAATTGACAAAGTTAAAGAATTTCAGCTATTAAACAGTCGTGATAACAATCAGCAAAGATTAATTTCTTACCTGGTGAATTTTTATAAGACAAAGAAATCATTTTTTTCTGGACTTCTTCCTTGAGGATTCCGATTCTGGGGTGTAACCTTGGTGGTACCATCTATAAGTTTCTCTTGCAAACCTTCTCACAGACAAGATTCAAAGTCTGTTGAGGTACACTGATATCCATGTCTACTTTGGTATCACCTTCTCTGCTGGTGGGTTCTGTTATGGAACATGGGTGGTTAATTTATGGCTGGCTTCTTCAGCTTCTACATGCCACTATCTAATAAACTGGTTCTTACTATAGGATCTTGAATCCTATACAAATGAGACAGATACCAAAAATCACATAAGTAAACAAATGGATTAGTATATTTTTGGTGGAAGAACAAGTCCCCCTGTTTTTTCCCTTTGTAAAGATTTTCCCTTCCTACTTAAGGTTCTTAAGCTCTTCAAAGCCTGGTTCTGGACTAATTGAAGTAAATTTTTTGTGACCAACCTAATTGTAATAACAGCAATTAATATTTCCTCTTACTACCTACTATGTTGAATGTATCACCTTTTGTTTTAAGCTTAAGAAGTGGATCCTATATGTGACTAAGAGATCTTCAATCAATCATTTTTATGGGATACCATTAGTTGAGAGGTTAATAATCACTGTTGGGTACACTCTGAGGGCTGTTCTTCTAAATTGCAATAAATATTTGTCCCCTCCAAATATCTCAGATACATTGAAATTACCTTTGTCGTTAAAACTGTCAATAGCCTGAGTATAATCACATACTCAAATAAAAATCCCAACCATAAGTTTTGAATTCAGGCAATTGCAAAAATCTATTTATATCAGCTCGGGAACAACCGAAACTGGATTTTAAGCGAGTCCCGTTCGGGACGCAATAAAAGCTTTATTGAGTACTGCGCAAGTGCAGATCAGGTACTTTTCGCACAGGCAGTGGCCATTGTTGCTAAAGGTCACACCAACCTAGTCGTTTTTGCAGCCGTTTTAAATAGATGATTAATAAATCCTAAAATGAGTTAAATTAAAGTTGGAAGAATAACAGTCTGGAAATAAAGTCTATGATTAATTTGAGTTGGAAGATATCACAATCCCCCCCCCCCCCCCCGTTTCCACCACCCATAGAGGGTCGAGGGTACATGTTGACTAAGCCTGTATGTGCACGGGGAAGTCTCCCCGGTCAGATGTAATCAAAAGCGATAGAATGTGTACAAATACATACGTGTATAGGAATCATAGATCACATATATGTAGATTACCTTGACTAAAAAAAAGGTACAGAAAGAGAGGACGAGATTTTATGTTTAATTTTTACATTATCATCTCCCCAGCACGATTTATCAAAAGCCTTACAGCCCAATAGTGCCACTGTCAGGACTGTGCACTATATGACGTAGTATAGTAGTGGATTCGGGAAGAAGACTTGCTCGCTCGTCAGCATGTACACAAACTTATTACGCACTGTAATTAATGTATTTAATTAAAAAAAAAAAAAAAACCAATTATCATCATGATCATGTCCGAGAGGGTTTAACAATTTTCATCAGATTTACGCCTGTTACTTATAGGTTATGTCATGCCAGTTAGCATGGTATAGCGATAGACCCACAACTTTAATTGCCATACTACATGCCGACTGGGTTGAAAGAATATATTTTTCAGTTTGAAAATCATAAAAATTAAATAACACAATTTTAGACATAAGATTAAAAATGGCACAGCTGATCGGTTAAATATATTCTACAGAAAAGTATTCTCTAATAGCAATGAGTCCCTATACACCCGTTTTGATCCCTATAGACTTTGATTTTGAAAATTCACAGTCAAGAGGGGATTGACCAATCACGTACCGGATTTTTTACCTTTCAATTTTAGGAAAGGCCCAATTGGGCTTTCGTAGAGTCCCGAACGGGACGCGCTTCAAATCCCGTTCGGGTTCTTTGCCTAACTGTATATAGTAAGTCAAGCTACTTGGGTTCAGAATTCAGTACCCAATTTTATCAATCACAAGCCTTTACAACACCAACATCTGACCTGATTAAATTGTTTACAAACACCAACATTTTTAATATATTTTATTTCTATTGAGCACTCCTTAACTTTTCTTCGTGATGTTTTGGACTATAAAAATGTGTGTTTTAAATACAACTTCTAAGCAGAGCCGCCTAATTCCAGCAAACATATTATGCCATTTCCGGTTCACCACTCCCTAGACCTTTGATAGGTTAATTTCCTCACCAATCTTTTTTATTTCTATTTTTAAAAATCAAAAAGGTTGTTAACATTATGCAAACTATAAATTATGATAACAAAGGAAAATACTAAAGGACCATGAAGACAGATATTACATCTAAAAAATGAGCCACGATAGAATAGGAGTGCGATAAAAAGCAAGAGCGTCACATGTTTTGCTCCCACAAAGTATAACTAGAATTTTGCGGTTTCTCGGCTTCATTCACGCTTGGCTATAATTAAAATAGCATAAGCTGTGGGCCGCTCCATGACCTTTGACCTTGGCACATGACCTTTGACCTCATCCACATATGAGGGATCACATGGTGCACCTATGACAGAAGTTTGGTTCCAATTGAGAACTTCAACTTTTCAATTGAGGCCAATTTAAAAAATTAACAATTTAGTGACACACATCCACCCTCACAACATACACACATCCACACGCACAACGGATTGCTAAGTGGTCCTGCCAGCTATAGCTGGCGGCCCAAAAAAGTCGAAAGAGGAAGGAGAAATGTGAAAGAGATGAATGAAGGGAAGAAAGGAAAAAGGATGCTATGAATGGAAGGATAGTCAAGGTGTGAGGAGAGATTTCACATGTCGGGTGCTTGCTCCCAATGTTGGGCAATTTGGTTTCCAATCCTGGTGACTATTTTCTTTCAGAAACAAATCTTTTTTAAAAGGAGCATTTTTATGATCCTAGCACATTTAGTTTTGTTTATGATTCAACTGATAACTTCAAGAAAAAGTAATTTCGCAAAATTTCAGTGATTCTGATGTTGCATATTGATTTATGACAAATTAGTTGTATCGTGTCTACCCCTGTGTTGTAATTTCTGTCCATTGCCAGAAAATACAAAATACAAATTTCTTGCTAGAGCAATCAATTTTGTACATAAGATTTTAGGCACACCATACTATACTTGGTCCAAGAGCAGTTCGATGAATAAAATCTCAATTTCTTGGTGAGGTAAATGTGGGACAGGTGGTGGATCCTGAATGCCCCTTTAATTGTTTAAAGATCATGGAAGCTGCTCATGAAAGAAAAAATATCCTGCTTCACACAGATTCAAAATGAATTCACAGTGGCAGGTTCAAAATTTGGATAGTCGTATGTGAATGCATTACAATCACACCGAAGTGAATAGCCGAATAACATTGTCTTTATGTACCGTCACCACTCGGGTATAAGCCCACCTTCAGGTAATAAGCCCACCCCCAATTTTTTAAAGAACATACAGCATACATTCGGGTAAAAAAAAAAATAAATCCCAGGTGGTAATTTTAGCATTCAGGACACAATATAGAGCCATCAAAGTAGGGCCCAATTCATTGGGATAGCTTTTTGCTACAATTTAACTTTTTTTATTTTTAATGTTTTAATACTGCTACAACTAAAGTATAAGATGGTATGCTGGCAAATAATATTCTCTTTAAATGATATTTATTGCAATTTTGTATCGGATGTTTGTTCCCAACTTCTAGCCCCTCCTCGGGTATAAGGGAGCTCTACCACCATACCAAAACTCATATCCATACATCAAAGCACGGCCAAGTTACCCAATAATGACCCTTGGATGACCTTTGACCCAAAATTGACCCCTCAAAACATGCCACAAACCTCATACGGTAAGCTCTACCACCATACCAAAATTCATATCCATACGTCAAAGCACGGCTAAGTTACCCAATGACCCCTGGATGACCTTTGACCCCAAAATGACCCCTCAAAAACATTACCACAAAACTTGTACGGCGAAACTCTACCGCCATACCAAAACTCATATTCATATGTCAAAGCATGGCCAAGTTACCCAATAACGACCCCTGGATGACCTTTGACCCCACCCTGAAACAACAGACAAACCCACAAAGTTGATTTTTTTTAGTAATATAGAATTTACGATAGCAGGCAATTTCAAATCAATGTTGTGGTTTTCTTTTGCCCTTGTTTTCCTGTAAACCTTCA
Organism: Ophioderma brevispina; assembly: GCA_023653785.1. NCBI lineage: Eukaryota > Metazoa > Echinodermata > Ophiuroidea > Amphilepidida > Ophiodermatidae > Ophioderma > Ophioderma brevispina. The sequence continues at coordinate 28,202 of JAMKCH010016241.1, forward strand.
AATTGAGAGAAATTAGTATCCTAAAAAATCTTCTGTCACTTTAAGCATGTTAAGGGTGTTTGAAATTGGTTTTAATGCCCCAGAGATTCTGTCTTGGGGCACATTGTTTTATTCTAGTTTTGTCATAATAAATGACACTTGCAAATTGCTGTGTTCCTGTCCTGTCTTTTTATTTTCACGGGTGTTTTATGCTCCCTAGGGCCCTTGGTGAACACATGTGTGTCAAAAATGTGAGTTTTAATTTAGCATAGCAATGCAGATAAATGGGACACATGACGAAAAATTGTTCATCAGGCCCCCATGTCACTGGGGAAGATGCATAGAAAAGTATGGCTGAAATTACCGAGTCCTCAAAAATATCCTTAAGTTGCACAAGGTTTTTCAAACTTGTCGAACTCTTGCCATTCGGCAACTTCAGGTGACTTAGTCCGATTTTTGAAATCTTTGCCTTACTTTACGCAATTTCCCCAGTGACTTGGGCCTTGTCCCTTACACAATTATTTCCCTTTCCTTTCTTTTTCTCTTCCTTATTTTCCCCCCTTTTCTTTGCTTTTCCCCTTTGCTCCACCTATAGCTGTTGCCTAATTCTGTGCAATACACAACAATTATAATGGAATAAATTAAAATTTTTAATTTAAACAATAATAACAACAATTCCCCATGTTATGAGGAATATTACAATCTAAAGTGTCCTGAAGTTGAAATGATTGTGACAATTTCTTGATAGCAGCATAATATGGGCACAGCGATAAAAAAAACCTGATAGGATAAAACTGATATTATTAATGATAATTATTGATAATTATGCCTAAATGGAACGATTGGCCTAATCTCTGCATACCAAGCACTATACCAAGTCTTTCCTGTATAGTTAAAGGTGCACTGAGAGATTTCAAGTTATCATTATTGCATTATATGTAGTGATTCATATAGATTGGACACTCAATAGGTCTCTTTCCTGGTATTGGCAACAGAAATGTTTTTACAAGTGAAAATAAAAGGCGAATATGATTTGCTTATATTTCAATATAACACTAGGCTTAAATCTTGTATTTGCTCAATATCAATACCAAATACAATCATTTCACGCTTTAACAAAGAAGTAATTATCAGTTTAAAATGGGGATATTTTTAATGGAAAGTTTATTCCTCACAGTGCAAAATTAAGGGTTTTGATTTTTGTTAAGGCACTCCTGATATTTGGAATCTCTCGGTGCATTATTAATAGAGTTACAAACATTTTATAATTTAATATCATAGAACATATCTACTATTGAATTCAAAGCATTTTACATATAGAGACTTACATGAATATTATACTGTGCAATTACTTTTTGAGAGAGAAATGAGACAAATTAATGCACTTGCGCTGGATTTTGATGCACTGCTGGACCAGCATTAATTAAAGGTGCAACCAAGATTTTCAAATACCAGGTGTCCACACCCCCAGTCTCCTTCAGGGGCATTTTGTGATCCACAACATCGTTCCCCCCTACTTACCTACAAAAGTACCTAATCTTACGTGCAAATTTTGTATTTATTTTCAGTATGTTCTGTAAATCCACAATTTTGTATTTTCTGCCCGTAAGCAAGAGAAATTACAGTACTAGCCTATGGGACTGTGGGAAACAAACAATTGCTCGTAACTCAAAACTCTGCAAGATCGGAATCCACTAAAATTTTGTGAATAAGGTTTTCTCAAGGATCTCTAGTGAACCATAAATAAATCGAAGATTCTGGATCAAAAATGCACCTTTAAAAATTTAAATTTTTAATTTTTTAGGTTTTTTCTTTTTTTAAACTTTTAAAGAAAAATCTTCATCTGAAGGGATAATGTTGAGAATTATTTCTTTGCAAAAATTCTGAAATTTGTATTTTTGGATCTAATCCTTGTCCAAAATTTGTTTAAAGAAAGATGGGAGAATATGAAATCCCTAAATCTTTTCTGAATGTATATCAGACAGACTTGTCTAGGATTTACTCATATCCTTGACACATCCAAAGCTGATTATCTCACAAATGTTTTAATCCATTTTTTCCTAGCTTATCCCAGCTGTTTGGATCCCAGGTTTTCAGGGCTAATCTTGCCTTAATTTTATTATCATTTCATTGCTGTCCAAATAAAAAAATCCATGGTTTTCCAGAAATCACCACAATTTATTTCCTATTACCCCAAAACACTCTTAACAGGCATGTCATTTTGTTCATTACCATTTCTTTATATTTACATAAAAACACAAGATATTACACTGGTTCACAAGGCCAACCAATCTTCAGAATTCCCAACAAATGACCTTTAGGCTTCAGCAGATAAATTAGTGTATATACTTTTAGTGTGAACATCACTTTGGCCAGTTCAATGTTTGTTTTATGCACATGGATAAACACGAAGAAAGATGCACTGGACCCCTGTTCTGTTGTTTTATTTACCCGCCCTTATTGGATCAATGACTCATGATCAGTGCTTATTGATTTAGGGGGAATGGTTACTTGAATTATATGTTATCTATTTACATAACAACAAAGTCCACTTCCTTGATTTTTCACAATCCTCTCAAGCTGAACAACTGCATGTTGTTGTGTGCATACATCTGAGGTGGCCCAGCTGCAGGAATCATTTCCTTCTGTTATCTTTGAACCTATTCATGGTATGTATTTAAAGAACCAGCTGAATAATTTTGTGATACTCACTGCAGTTTGTGTGCATACTCTGACCCAGGAATGTTTTCTTAGCACATTCGCGGTTTTTGAGGGGTGTTTCCATAAGTGACACCCTTTTCTGACATCATTTTTCTGACAGCCTATGAATTCAGACTTAACAACCTTAACGGAATAAACCACGCCTTTTTGAGGTAGGCAGGTGCCGCCACCCCAACCTAAGGGCTGGTTTGGTGCGTTTTTTTATTGCTACTAGCCATGCATGGGAGGGCGGCCAAGAATCCCAATTTTCAGACGTTTGCCATTGTTAACCCGTAAAAGTGAAATTGACGAAAAATTCTGATTTTTTTATATGTTGTCAAGGAAATTTTCTTATTCCAAAACCGTTAGCGTGAAGAATCAACTGCACTGGAAGGTTATTCTGGAATTTTTTGTACAAATAACGAACGCGGACGAGGTCGTCATGTTTGGTCATGGGAACACCCATGACCGACCCACATCAATTCACTGTTCTCGCGGTGGACCTAACGTTTGGGCTTCCCCGCCCAGACATGCAAGGCAACAGTAAACACTATTTGATGACTGCCGTTTGCTCGCCAGAGCCAGCGTCAACTTGTAGTAGATTTTCTTTTTTAAGTTCTACCAAGGTAACCAGCTACTCTCCTCCTCCAGCTTCTTGATAAAACCGAATTGGGTGGCGGTTTAGCCACCGACAACCAGCCTTGGAACAGGTATAGTACTGGTTACCAGTAGAAGACTCTCAAAAACCCGGGGGCCACTTGTATCAATGGGGGGGGGGGGTGGGTGGTGGGGGTGGAAATGAGCGTGAACAAGAAAACGCCTAATAAGGGTCTCTTTTTTCCAAGAAGCGATTTACGCGCGTACACCGTTTAGGGTATCAAAACAGCGAAATAGAAAAAAACGGGTAATGTTTTACTTAACACCCTGATAAATTGTCATGTTATAATCTCATTAAGTAGGGATCAAAATCATCCAGAATATTGCAATCGGAACTTCGTAAGTAAAGCAAAGCAAGATAATAAAGGGTTATATTTACGAATTCAATGCACTGCGTACTTGTTAGGTGTCATAAACCATAAAAATTCTTGTTTAGGGTATGTTTACGCTGTGTTTTTTTGTGCATTTTGAAAAGGCCTTGTTCACGCATCATAATCCACCTTTGATACAAGTGGCCCCCCGGGCCCTTAAAAAAAAACCCTAAGCGTTTCCTTCATTGAAAATATTAATTCTCATAGTAGTCGCAAACTTCCATTCATTTTATGTGTTAACCCTCGCCTACCAAAGGGGGGGGGGGTTAACACCCGCTTCAGGTTTTTTTCCCCCAGCTTTGCTAAAACCTCCTTTTTTTTGGTGCCATATTATTTAAAAGGGGGCATTTCTGTGATCCCATCCTCGTCCTCCGTATCTGTAAGAAATGAGCATTTTGTAATTTTCCTGTCCTAACCAGGACAGATTAATTAAAGCACAGTGGCCTATGGAGCCATGGGAAACAAGCAATTGCTCATAACACAAAAACCGCAAGATCAGAATCAATCATATTTTTGGGAAACGCTTTTCTCAAGGATATCTGGTGAACAATGAATAAAACAGAGGTGCTGGAATCACAAAAGGCTCACCTTTAATGTATTGTCATTAATATTTTCCTGCTCCTTTTCATCCAAAACAACATCCACCGGGGTATAGGTAAGATACAGGGTGATCCCAAATGATGGATGGGGTGGCAACCACCCCACCCCACCCCCCCCCCCTTCGGGAGAGAAGTACCAACATACCTAGGCTAGCACAACAACAGGAATATCACAGACACTTGATTTTAGTACCAATATATAGCTACGGTCCTCCTCTTTCCATTGATACCAAAATGAGTACCAACATGCCTAGCATTACATCACAATGGTCGGCGTTAAATTCACATGTCAGCAAAACTGCCAATTCTTAATAGACATAAGGGTAGAATAGGGGAAAATTCAATTTTTCGCCAAAAAAAGTTAGAAATCAGATTTTCATGCAGTTGCTGACTCTACTTGATGGGAAATGACTAGTTTTATATAATCAGAGCATTTTAGTGCTATAATAAGGTGTTGAGTCACTAAAATTGCAAAATCAATTTTTCCACCCATATTCAGTATTTCCGTCATACTTTCCTCAACATATGACATCATTACTGATGTCATAATGGGGATATGGTACTTATTTTGCTACCAATGGAAAGAAGAAACTCTAAGCTATCCTTTGGTACAAAATTACAGAATCGGATGTTCAGTAACAAAAATCACAGAGGGTGGTAACCACCCCCTTCGGGAGTTTTGTTACAAAAAGGCTCAGGTAGACGAGGGTTAATTGTTGAATGTTTCTGTTTCTACTGTTTTCTAACATTCTTTCTTTCAGGTTGAAACAAGATAACTGCCATTATACAACACTGGAGCACTGAGGCCGTGATTTTATACCCAAATATAAGTGAAATCTGTGTAAAAGAAACTGCCGTCTTTCCCACTCAAAATGGGAAAAGCTCTAAAATGCACATCCTGCAACAAGTACTTTCTCTACCCCGGTTTAAGGAAATCTCATGAGAGGAACACACAGGAGAAAAACCCTATCAGTGTAATCACTGTGAGAAAAAGCTCAGTACCTTTATGAACAAAAAGAGCATGAAATACACATACTGGGAAAACCTCACAAATGTCAATATTGTGAGAAAAGTTTCAACACTGCTGTACAAAACTACACATGAAATGAC
>JAMKCH010016242.1:0-24924 GCA_023653785.1 Ophioderma brevispina
AACTTTTGAACCGTCCTAACATATTTTTAAAAATTCGGAGATCAATAGAGGTCAATGGGTTGACCTGTTGTCATTTAACTCGATAAACAAATACAAAATGAGAGTGCCAACTACTTTGTTGCAATCCCCGTGGAAAGTTTTTTTACAAGTTGAACCATTTTTAAAGAAATCTCGGTGCAATATTAAGGAATTAGCTTTGGTGATGACCTTTGCATTTGACCGAATTTTGTCTTTCTCGTAACCATACCTTGTAGGTGTGCAACTATACCTTTTTTAATCCTGAACACGAGGACATTTGGGTTACCTTTTATAACAACAATCCAACATTTTTTCATTTTTGACCCCTGTATTATGATTTGTCCGCCCTCCTGGATGCCGCCCACACTTTCTCGAGGGGCACCCCCGCAAATTTGTTCATTACCCTTCATAGAAGACAAATCCACTGAAAAATGATGCTCTTCTCTCCACGGTCACAGAAATGCTCCCAATGACCCAACTCTGTGTCCGAGACGATTTGTAGGTTAACTCGGCAGTCGAAATGTTTTAAAGAAATCCATTTCCATTGCAGAATTCACTACTGATAGAATAAACCTATTGGCATACCTTCGCTTTCCTTGTAGGCGTACTTGGGCATGTAACTTTGCCTCCTCATCATCCTGATTTTCTTCTCCATCATTCATTTCATCTTTTCCCCAAAGACTGTATGTTAAATTATTATCGAAACCCCATTGTATATTGCTTATGCCTTGCAGCCGCCTGCCTCCTTAGATACATTATGTACCAGTGTATGAAGGTGAATGGCCCCGTTACTGGGGTGAACTTCGTTGCCGCTTTAGACAACCTTCTTCAAAAATGGGCTGACGTGTGGTTATATCATATTATTACACAGGATCTCTAGTTTTCGGAACATATGTCAATTTCAGTATAGGCCCCTAACTGAGAAAAGCCTGTAATTGGCTAAACACGGGGACATATAGATCTGCTTAATTAAAACTCGAACTCCACATCATACGTGGTTGAAGATATATGGTACGCTCCTGCACATCGAACAAAAATTGTACATTTCGGTGACAACATCACTTTAAAGAAAAAAAAAAAAAAAAAAAAAACAAAGTGATGGCGGGATGGATTTAATATCACAGGTGTAATGCAAGAAATTCAATAAATCCGGCTTGACTCAATGGATGAGGGAACCAAATTAGCCCCTCAAAAAATGCCCTCGGCACCCCTTCTGTCCCCTCTAGTCAGGAAGCATGTACTTCAGCTTGCCTGACACACTTGGCCTTGTTCCTTAGTGCGGTTGCAACCCTCAATACTTTTCCAGAAATGTTTGTGACATAACGTTTTTAATTTTGGCCCCATGTCCCTTCAACAAAAATTCACCCATACTCGTCTTTGGTTAACATAATGTTGATTTGTCCACCTTAATCAAATTTTTAGGTATGTTTTGGCCAGACTTACTGTATGCAAATTGTGATGCCTCCATATCACATTTCCGTATGCTTCTTCAACTAGAATCAACATTTACTGTTATCCAACTCTTTACGTATCAATATCAGTGCAATACTGCATTTTAGCAAACCTTGGAATTTTAAATGGGTCTCCAATTTTTGCCTCAGAAAATGGTTGTCTTGAAACCTATTAATTGAGGGTTTCCACACTTCGCACCCACCCCCACCAGCCATTACCCACACCAAAGCCGATTTAAAAAAAATACTCCCCTTTACTCTTTTTGTCTCTATCACCTTCATTTGTGTATTAGGCTTTTTACCCTCGGCCAAAAATAATCTTCCATCAAGTTTGTTATTTTTTCCATCATTTGAGATTTAAATAATTTTCCTCATCATTTAACTTGTACTGTTTGGCATTTAGTCTTCGCACCTACTCTGTATCATGAGCAATGCACCTATTTTGTTTTTCCTACCGGCTCATTTTTACCGAAATTCCTATCCCAATGCACAGTCAAGTTGTGGTTGGAATGGCGGCTTTCAGCTGCTAGGGCTTTGTGCCGCCAGACGTTGTTGGTTCAGCTCATAAAATGAAATATAGAATGGTTTTTGACTATCTTAAGTGTTTGGTATAAACCAAATGGCGAAAAGATCACAGCTGTTGTGACCGCAATACGTACGAAATACGTACTGGGTCAAACAAACGCTTGGCAGCTAATGGAAATCTATTGACCAGTAACCTATTTTGTTGGATACCGTGAAAACTATACAGATAAGGCTAACTTTCTTGTTAGGGAAAAAAATTTGCACACATATTTCCTGATATCCAAGCACTTTTTAAACTTTTGACACCATGTACACACAAAAGTGACTTTTTCACATTTTTACGAGGTTTTTATCCCATAACTCCGAAACTATAAGCATAATAAGTAAACTATACACTTTTTGGAATCCTTGTACTGAACCATCATGGGTACTTTTCAACACATCGTAACATTTTAAAATTGTGACCCCTGTATAACCTTTGAAACAAGCTGGGGTCCATTAGGGGGTTTGGGCAAGTGCTTCCATCTTTTATGGATGATCATTGTGCTAACAGTACTTGTGTGCAAAATTCACATTTCATCTGGGAGCGCACACTCTTTCACTACAGTCCCCTTCTACAAATTTCAAATTGCATGGGAAATGTGGTACTGGCGAGCGAGGAAGGATGTGTCACTTTTTAACCTCGCTAACTTCAATGACCTCGACTTGTCGCCTCCCTCTCCCTTCCCTCGTGGTCCTGGATCCGATTCGAGATGTTGGGAGACACATCACTTTCAGGTCTTCCCCGTCTCTGGTTGTAATTAAAGAACTTTATGGTTCCGGGTACTGGCAATGAAAGAAATAAAGATATTTGGTAAAACCAACACTGAGAATTAGGACACGAAACCTGATTGCATGTTATATAGTGATATTATCTTGACCCAATGTTAAAAGTATATAAAAGTTTATTTGAGTTCCCTTTTATAAAAAGAGCAAAATAAAATATTTTTTATAAAAATCTAAAGAAATCCAAATCGGAAGTTCCAGCTGTTGTGTATTTATTTTTTTTAATCCGCAGCTTTTCCTTATATTAAACTGGCTCGACACAATTCTAACTTTAGTATATAAAAACTAGTCGTTTGCCAAAACCTCATTATAATTTGATATTCCTAACTTTTTAACAAATTGAATATTGACACTCTGTGTCTATCGATTTTTCTTGACTGCCATGCAAATTTTAAGACGTAAGGGGGACGATCTGGTTGTTGGTACTTTATTTTGGTATCATTGGCAAGACGAGACTATCTAATGGTACTAAAATCAAGTATTTGGGGTGTTTTTACGTCATAAGGCGTGTTGTCCTACTCTCTCTCCTAAGTGGGATTGGTGACCTCCCTCCCCTCCCTCACTTCAGGCTCACCCTGTTTTACCTTACCTACTTGCAAACGCTTGGATCTTTTTACATATTGATAGGAAAGTACGTCTAAAGGCAAACATTATACTCATGCAAAAGAAACACGATCGAGTGAATGTTTTGGTTAGATCCAAAATGGGTGTCTTCACCGGCTCGCTATCCAATCAAGGGGATTACCTATCCAGTGGTTTTGATAGCACAGTAAATCCCAAACTCTGCAGTTCAGTTGCTTAAAGGACCGCGTATGTAATTTGAGTATGACCAATTCCGGTCCTGGTACTCTTTTCTCACGTTTTATGTTGGGTAGGGCCCCTCAGGGGATAAAAACAAAAATACTATAATATCCAGTATGTCCTTTAACCTCTTTTTACTGCCGGTCATTTTGAATCGAAAATATAATTTATCGGGAACTACCTTTGTAACCTTTTTTGAGCATTTTGATTTCTCTGAAGATTGTCGTGATTGGCACACATCTTCAATGTGACCCTTCTTAATTGCAGTTTAGAGCCCATCATTTTGGAATTTCATGAATTCTTGTCCTGAGCCCTCTTCCCACAATGACAGCATTTCTTGATATTTTGGTTGCGTGCTTTAGATTTTTTCATCTTCAGGCTTTCCCTATTTGTTATCCTTTGTTGTTGGTATTTCCATTGCAGTCAATTTCTTGTAGCTGATTTTAAGGTCAAGTCAACTTCAGACAATAAACCGCTTTTTGTTTTTTTTTCCGAACCTGCTCGGCGGCAAACCAAAAACGAATCGATCACGTAAGCATCCTCAAGGAAGTTCCAAAATCACAGGTTACTCCAACCGTCCGCATTTCTGCCATGTAGCTGTTCATTGATTCCCATTAGGACCCTGAATCACGCTTAGAATCTGTATCTCTCAGCGACAATAATAGGTTTTTTTGGAAGAGTAATCTGGTAAGAGTGTCTACCCGTGTATTATTTGTAAGTCTGGTTTGAAGGTTTGCTTGGCGCCAACGAATTTTTGAGAGTCGTGTAAGTTTCAGGTCCTAGTAGACGCAAAAGCACTGGGATCTTTTTATCATTTTCAGACCGGATTAAACCGTGAATGAAATCTCTAAACGTTCTATAAAAGTCTCCCAATTTACATTTTTGTTCATCAAAACGTTCGAACTTTTCCTATTAATCCTTCCATGATGCAGAATTATGACGCTTGGTTCTCAAGGATAGTTTTAATGTTCAATATTGAATTTTGTCACACTACTTACACGTCCTTTTTCCAGCGATTATCTGCTTATACTAGTTCATTTCCTTGTGAAATATTACTGACATATATCGTTTGCACAATCAATGAGAATCCATTTGGTCATATCTTATCGCAATTGGTGGGTTTGTGGGCTTATTTACCTGATCATTTAATCATTTTTTAAGTTCAAGCCCGTCTATGAACTATTTCGTCAACAATCACGCCAAGGTTTCTCCACTGAGCAAATACAATTACGAGCTGCGGTTCCATGAGTTTTTTACTTTATTTATGAAGTTTTATAATTTATTACATCGTGACCGATACTGCGAGCGTCAGTTCAACAGTTCGCAATTACCTCACTGTGCATTTTTTTTTTATTTCCTCAAAGTACATGGTACAATGTGTTCATAATACTTGCACGTCATGTTGTCCAAGGCCAGTTTCATTTTATTTCGTTTTTGTTCTTTTTAGGCTCTAAATTGAGTCAATGGGGCCATAGTGCAACAGAGCAATTAATGCCCTTAAGATACTCTATGCGTACTTCCCAAATATACTCTATGAGTCTGTCCACCGCTGTACTCCACATTTAAATTGGAGGGAAAGTGGATGCATTTTAAAACGTACATGTGCTACAACCTGAACTCGGTCAGGATAGGATAAGTAGGCAGCCATGCAAAATTCTAAGGTCAGTTTCTAATGTTTATTTCCCACTGCCATTGAAATGGCGGGCAATCTTGGAAATTTTGACAATGCAATGAAAGAATAAATTGTGAGTTTCCTGCAATGAAAAAAATACAACATATTGAGATGAAACTATTGTGTGAAAACTGTAGAAAAAAATAATAAAACAAATGTAAGATTACCATTGGTTTCTCAATATACTGTCGATTCCTCCATATCAACAAATAATATAACGTCTTATACGCCGTATAATAAGTTAACCTCAAGACTGCCAACATAGTATTTCCATGACATCATAAATGTCGGCATCCGACATGTTTACAAACAACAAACAAAGACTTAAGTTTTTTACCATTTTTTCTTGCAAGTTACTTTAGAAAAAATCAACAAACAATTGAAGGCTCTTTCTGTTTGTTACCCCCTGAAGAAATGAATGATTGGATTGGTTTAATTAAACGGTCCCCAAAAAAAATAAGTCGCCCCTCTGGGAAACTAGACTTTGTCATGTAAAAACGCACCTTGATGGGTATATTTCATCGCATCAAGTATTTTATTGTTTTACCGGAACATTTTTCCCCTGATAAAACAGTTTCATATTTGTTGAAAGGTAATGCCTTTTTTCTAACAACAGCATTTGTGTCAAAATGATGTTTTCAAAAGAACCAAAAAAAGTTGCACTTTTCAACTTTCTAAAGTGCCACATTTTACAAAAAGTTTCATTACTTTAACTCTGCTTCAATTTAGTTGAGCGCATGTTTCAACTGTTTTCATTTTAAAACTAACGATCCTTTCCCTTCTTTTGCCGATGACCATCATTCAACTCACCATTTTTCTGTGCTCCTTGCATGTATGCCATATTCATTGAGTCTATCCTGTCCTGGAGACCCATTGGTTTCTCGGTTGCCCTCGTGTTCTGTGTACACGCCCTCTAATTTGACGAGTGAAAAAGGAAAGTGATACTAGTCACTATTTTTTATTAACATTATTTTGGCTTAATCAATTGTTATCGCAAATGAATATGCACAATGTTATTCCCTTTATTGTTAAATTACTAAACTGTAATCTGGCGCGGGTAATTGCCATGTTTCAATGTGGACATTGTCCCTGCCGTACTGTTGTAACAGCGGGGTCCTCCCTGACGAAGGCAATCCTTTGACCTCACCAGCTGCAATTCTCCTTGCACATCTCTCTTCCTGTCCTCTTTCTCATTATTTTACTCTCTTTCCTTCCATCATTTCTTTGTACAATAGCCGTACTTATGTACCCAACCAATCATGAAACAAACTGAAAATTGACAACCCCTTCTTCCAGGAAATGCAGTGCATCTCGTTCGTTCTAACTCAGTTTACCAAAAACCCTTGCAAAGAGAAAATCACCTTGCCAAATGTGTCATGAAAGATTTCTTGCAATTTGCCATTTCCATCCATCATCAATTCAGTTCATTCCTGAAGCATTCATTTAAATTTAGCTTCATCGTTTTCAAGACCCACACCTGAATCAACATAAAGCAATTATCTTTTCTTTGCATGACCCTAACCTGTATCACTTCTGCCCTAATCATTACGAAAAAAGCATTATGTAATCGGGATTACAAGGCTGAATAACTTGGCAGTGCATTTTCAATTGTTTATGCATTAAGGACCCATTAAAGGGTTTTTCATTTACATCATTTGCAAATACTTGCCAACAAGTTACAAGTGCACTTTTTTGGCCTGTTTTGAACATCATTTTTACACCAATGCTTGTTGTTTAAGAAAAAGGCATTACCTTTCAACAAATATGAACTTGTATTACATGGAAAATGTTTCCTGTAAACAATAATTTTTAACTGGGAAGAAATCCCCCCATCAAGTGAGTCTTTATCATGGCAAAATTCTTGGTCATCCACAGGGGGGCCTTATTTTTTGGGACCGTTATTTTTTGACTACAAAACCGGTAGCAGTGACATCACTGTCATCATTTATTGCGCAAATTGAAACTTTTAGCAATTTTAAAACCATGTTGTCACAACTCAAAAATCACCTTGTTTGTATTTCTTCCTATATAATATTTTAAATATTGTGATCTGACAGTGCTAGATAGATAAAAAGGACACAGGCACATTTCCCCCTCGCAAAATCCAAACCAATACTGACCTTAGGTCCTTCCTTCATTACGCAAGATACCAAAAAGCAAATCAACATCCGCACCACAATCATCATTATTCAAAAGTATTTTATTCTGTTAAAACACCTGAGACCTTCAGGCATCATCCATACTCATGCATCACCATTAGGAGTGCCAGTGCCATGCTGCATATTAGACCCGTCAGCCCAGAAGGATATTGGGTTAGACGAATGAGATACCAATAGCTGAATACGCGAAATTCAGAGAAAATATAACTTTGGAAAATATTAAAAGTCTGCCCGAGACCCGTTGTTGCGTGTAGGCCCCAGGAGGGGGTAAAGTTCTTGGGGTCAAATATTTGAACTGCGCTAAATCTAAATGAATAGCTCAAATTTTCCCTCAGGTACCAGGAGTAAAAAAGTCAAGTGGGTCACATGTGTGTGGTGCTACCTTTCCAAGATCTTTGGGAAATAGGCTTAATGTCAGTTTTTATTTAAGAAAGGTCAACAATTGTAAATACCAGATGTCTTTTGTAAAATATTTACAAAACAAATATCTTATAGATACGGATTCAAATACTGCTTTTATTTTGCATAGGGGTTGGTTCCCTTTCATAGGGAGGGGTATAATAATGTCCCCGTCCCCATATAGTCCTACAGGGAAATTTTTGTTACGCAACCCCCCCCCCTTCCATTATAACACCAAGGAGATCCGAAAGTGCAAAGCATTTCATATTTGGATTCAAGTATCATTAACATTTAAAAAAATATTTTTCCAAACAAATCTGTGTATTGCAACGGGTGACCTTTCTTGAATCACCAAATTACCTTTAGCCTATTTTTCCAAATCTCTTGGAAGGGAAGCACCACCCGCGTGTGACCCAATTGACTTTTTACTCCGCCTTACCTAATGAATAATTTGAGCTAGATTTTTATAGATTGAGAGCAGTTCAAACTTTGACCCCCATAGGTATAACTTTACCCTCTCTCGGGCTAACGCAACAACGGGTCCCCGGCAGACAGACTTTTAATATGTGCAAAGTTATATTTTGCTCTGAAATTTTCCCGTGTTCAGATTTTGGTATCTCGTTCGTTTGAACAAAACCTTCTGGGCTGATGCTCTAATACCCAAGTGGAGACATTCCAGGTAGCAGCAATGATACACCAACACCATCGACACCACAGTGCAAGATCTCACCTGAAGGGATACCAATTCTCATTCAAAATCATTTTAAAACTAATTTCCACAAAAATTTGTACATATGCAATTGTGAATACCAACACTTGCACGAGGTCCAAAACTGGGCATTGTGACAAGTTACATAAAAATAAATAATTACATCTTTCTCATCAACCTATAACTCACGGTTTATTCGCACTGCCCTCACTCAATATCACAACTCACCTAAACCCAACTACATAACAAAGACCTAAAATGCATCACTTAAAATCCTAAACAAATGAGCACAGTGACTGACCCACCATGTGTTATTTACTAACCTACAATGCGCAATGCTCTACCCTCCCTGCAACTTGGCCACAGCTCCTTTAACCGTCATCCAGCACGTCGACCTTCCCTCGTCCTAATGTAATCAAAATAATATTTAGCACATACCCCGGGGTCCTTGGGACATTCCACCCATCACCAGGCTGGCAAATGTTACACGTCGTCTCAAAAGCAACTTTCATTACGTAAAAGTGACATCGGCAACGTTGGCATGTCATCTCCATTTACATCCGTTCGGACGCTATACATAAACCTCTCCTTACCTCAAAGCTTACTATAAACTACCTAAACCACTCTATACCTCAAAACTGCTTTCAAATGCAATATCTCAGTCTCAACTAGCGCAACACTTAAAAACACTATCACAGGTCAGAAACACTTTACCTAAAAATACATAGAAGATTCATTTTAACTCTAAATATACTGTAAAGACACAAGTTCTTCAGATGTTAACCAAACCTCAGTAATAAAATACTCGACACCTTACACCCACAACGCGCATCACACCACAACTCGCACTCAAACATACAATCTTCACCCAATGCTAGCCCCACAATAACACATCTTTAACCCGAAACCAAAATATTTATAATCACCCCAGTTTAAAATGTGTTCTAAAGTCCATCTCACCTAATGTAACTCACCCTTCCCGTAAAACTGTCCTTAAGACTACACTCCACCATAAACAACTTCAACCTATCCACCCCTGCATAACTGAAAAGCCCGTTCTCCAACTGATCTTCTTAAATCTGCCACAGTCACCACAACACTCACCTATAACACAACACAGCTGTCATACAACTCACCCAGTTATCTTACACACAATGGCCCAACCATACTAATTTAATAAATAAAATAATCCATTCATTTACTGCTTACCCCAAGCCTAAGCAAATCAATAGCCCTATTTCCGCTCGAGTTCTAAGAAATAAAATCATGCACTTAGCCGGCACTATTTTGGGCCTTATGTATCAAGCTATACAAAAAAATGTCATCTGGAAGTCCACCCCTGCCAGGAAAGCATTTCACACGACAAAATAAACAATTGCGCTGCAACTCAAAATAAATGTTGAACATCGGACATTCCCATGAACATTACAAAAAATGGTGATGTGCAAAAATTCTACATGTCGAAAATAAGTGAATGTTATGCTGCCTGACTATAGTAACATCCAACTTTAACACCATTTTTCTCCCTTCTCTCAAATAAAATTAACCCAAATATTTAAGCTATCCCCATCTGAAAAACTGCACCAAAATCAACCAAAATATTCCCAGAAACTCTGAACTCCATATTCATAATGACAATTGCCGTAAAAATAGTGCTCGACTCAACCAAGCTAAAATTGTGATAAAATTCATAATCAAAATTTAAAAAAAAATTGTTTTGCAATTCTAATACACCTGTTAAAAATCATAAGCCTCACCTCACCATAGCAACAGCACAAACCCATTTACCAATAACACATGGTCATGGACATCTGCACAAACTTATTTGCATAAACCTACACGGGATTGCTTGATTTTATGTCAGAATGATTTGTGTGCTATTTACACCTGACTCAAATGGCATACCATAATAATACAAAGAGATCTATTTGACAAATTAATACAAGCACAACTCCTAATTTACACTAACTGGCTCACTATACCAGATGATAATAAATCACTACAATGACTCAGATTGCCTACCATACTCAAAATTGGACCAATTTTATGAATGTACCTCACACATGAGCATATTTAGTCAAAAACAAACCATCTTTTGAGTCAATTAAATTTGTTCCCTGTACACTATGCACATATGAAAACACCTAAATTTCTATTCCCCATGGGATTTATATGGGCTGCACAAAAATTACATATCTGCTGGGTACATGCACAGTGACAAATCGATTTTCACCAATCTACTCGCAAATAGTCATTTCTCCACAATTATTCACCAAGTTAAACACAATGTTACCTGTCGAGCTGTCATAACCACAATTTTTTCTCCCCACATTTTCGACACAATTTCACCCCTCCCCAATTTGGAATGCTTACCAAAACATAACTCCTCGAACTCGCCCTTTGATCAAAACTCGCCAAAATACACCTCCCAACAAAGATTCCAATTGAAAATACACGTACAGATTAAACTCAGTTCATGTGTTGCCTGCTGTAATTTTGCTTGAACTTTGACACATTCCAAACTTGCAATTTAACATATAAGCCCTGACAAAATTTCTGGTTCCAACCTCATTTAGCACTTCTAAACTTCGTCCCAATTTGATTTTCAAAACGCTATTTCCCATGAAAATAAAATCCGCATTTTTCAAAATCCATCCCCTCCCACTACAGCAAGCAACACTTGATCATAACAATGTTATACACAATTTGTCATCACAATTGACCAAATATCAGTTCATGTCCAATTTTTGTCCTGTGTCTTCTGTCTTGTCCACGGTTGTCGAAACTTGCTGTATCGTAGTTTTACGTATACATACCTAAAAAAATTGAGCTCGATTCCCAGACCAAATCCCAAATTATATTCCCAAGCTGGCCAGCTATCGCGATTTCTGAATCCTAATTTGTGCACATTACCGCGATTAGTATAGTCCGAGTTGCGTTCTTGGTAAGTCTTCTTGTTGTTTGTAACAGTCCTGATCCAACACACCATTCAATTCAAGCTGGTAGTATTGAGATATCGTACCGTAGAAACAAATCTTGCACTGAATTCTACGGGAAGTTTGCTAGTTCAATAGTCTTTCTTCAGAATATCACATCCCCAAGAAACTGCTGAAAAGCTCATTCACCACACATAACTGCAAGGTTCAATTGAAGATTACTCAAATCATGTCATAATCGTCCAATCCCTTGCACTGCGGGACTGCAGCACCATCCATATTCCACAACGTAAACATTAGAGTCCACTTCACCCCAGTAAAATCTCACAAGTCGTCGTCCATGTTAATTAAATTAAAGTCCGTCAGCTACATCTCCCATCATCGGTAGTTCGTCGTGCCCCAAGTCCGTCTGATTTGATCTCAGAACTTTCACAAGGCCGCACCCGAAGTTTGCATCAGCCGACCGCGACCACCCAATCATCGCACTACAAATTTGGGATTGGGAATCCCCAAAGAATGAAAGGTTGCCGCTTCCCCTGTTGTGTATCTCTGCATACTCTAGGACCTTGCGAAGAATGTTGTAAACACCTCTCTTCAGACCGCTCAGGCTGTTTGTAGTTAGGGGTCCGGGAAGAAGCTATGGAAATTCCGTTACACTGGCTGCCAACACATCGACAATATCTTTTTAATTCTGACGTATTGCTTAGCGTTTTGAACTCATTGTAACAGATTCAGGTTTCCACAATACAAAGATTGGAGACAAAAAAAAAATCCCAGGACATCCTTTGAAAAATTAAATCAAATCACAGCCAGCCTTTAATCTCCTAACCAGTTCACAACGGGTTGATTCCAAACACCCTCTAAGAAACGGAAAGTTGGGTAATTGATGCCGGGTATCATACTTTCAAAACAAAGGTGGACTATAAAACAAAGACTCCAAGACCCCCCTAAAGACCCCAGACCCCCCAACTCAAAACACAAGACCCCCTGCAACTATAAAACAAAGACCCACCTACCTATAAAACAAAGACCCACCTAACTATAAACCACAGACCCCCCTCAACTATAAAACAAAGACCCCCTCAACGATAACAAGGACCCCCCTCAACTATAAAACAAACAAAGACCCACCTAACTATAAAACAAAGACCCCCTCAACTATAAAACAAAGCCCCTCAATAAAAACCCAAGAAGACCCCCTCAACTATAAACAAGACCCCCTCAACTAAAACGAGACCCCTCAACCTATAAAACAAGACCCACCGTCTTCTAGTTGAAGGGGTCCTTTGTTTTATAGTTGAGGGGTCTTTGTTTTATAGTTGAGGGGGTCTTTGTTTTAATAGTTGAGGGGGTCTGTGTTTTATAGTTAGGGGGTCTTTTTTTTATAGTTGAGGGGGTCTTTGTTTTATAGTTGAGGGGGTCTTTGTTTTATAGTTGGGGGGGGTTCTTTTGTTTATAGTTGAGGGGGTTTTGTTTAGTTAGGTGGGTCTTGTTTTATAGTTGAGGGGGTCAGTGTTTTATAGTTGAGGGGTGTCTTTGTTTTATAGTTGAGGGGTCATTGTTTATATTAGGTGGGTCCTTTGTTTTATAGTTGAGGGGGTCTTTTGTGTTTATAGTTGAGGGGGTCTTTGTTTATAGTTGAGGGGGTCCTTGGGTCTTTGGGGGTCTTGGGTCCTTTGTTTTATAGTCACCCTTCAACAAACGGTCTCAACCATAAACCGAGAGATGAAATCTATTTTTTGGAATCAAGGCAGCACCCGGGGTGTAAAGTTCCTGGCGTTTTGGAGTGTCTTCTTATGCAAAATCAATAATGGATCATATTAATTTCTTGACATTTCCATTGGATGTGATCATACACAATCATGGCATGAATGAACCTGCGCTGATCCAGTATCAGTCGAAATCTTGACGAAAACTTCTGAATTTTGGTAAGTATTGTTTTCAGGCAATTTTCTTATTCCAAAACCGTTGGGAGTTGAAGAAGTCAACTCCCTGCAGGGGGATTTCTGATTTTGTGTATGAATAACGAAAGAGGACGAGGTCGTATCATGGGTCATGGGAACACCATTGACCGACCGACATCAAAGCACCCAAATTGTTTGTGGTTTGCATTCAGTCTTGCTGTATTTCTTTGACATTTTGTGAGTTGCGTCTATAAATGAATGAAGCTTGGCCACCACCGCCTGGGAATACAACTATGCAAGATGTAAACAAAGTTTAATTGCAATGGCAAGTGTGTGAACCGTAACCTTTCACTAACTCCTTAACCATAACTTCAATCCTAAATAACAATAATCTCACTCCTTAAATTTAACTTGGAAATACCACTTGAAATTTGGCATGACATTTATGGTGATTCAAATGGCTCCCGGGTATTAAATCCGAACGATTAGTTTATTTTCTTGCCTACATTCCTTCGTTGATGTTCATGGGAATTGTTTGACGATTATGTAGACGTCATTAGCTTGTGTTATATTTTAACATTATGTATGTATTTTAATGAATACCCAAAAAGGATGGAAGATAAATGACAACATTTCTGTGAGGCAAAGGTAATTGTCTGACAATGTGCATCAAAAATTAATCATACCAAAAACATACCGATAAATGATTTTTCCAAATTAATTTGATTGGAATCAATAAAATGCGCACATTGAGTTCCTCATGACCTGCACTTGTTGGCGTTTGATATTTTCATGGATATTTAAAGGAAATATGTCAATTTTTGTCAAGCTAAGTTGACTTTAATCATAAAATATATGTTACATACATCACGAATATTTCCCGAAAATAATACAATTGATGTAAATGAACAAAATAGAGCATTTTAATTTTGTTTTTTTGGACATCAGAAGAAAACGGGCGGCTTTTCGCCACGGCTTCAGTGATCAAAAAGCGCCCAACTCGTGACGTCAAAGTGATGACCAAAAACATCGTGTTTGTGACTCGAATTTTTATTGCGACAATGTAATATTGATGGATGAATGAAGTAATAATAAAATTAGAAAAAAAAGTTACAGAAGGACATTTTGTTTCATTCGTGTGTTTAATTATTTTGAAGTGGCAACACGGCGATATGATGGTACAACGACGTAAATTATGGATGCGTCATCACTTTGACGTCAACATTCGCCTGCGATGTGGATTGGTCGGAATCGTTTTCGAGAGTAAGCTATTGGGCGGGAAATTAAAAGGGCAAAAAATACTCAACAAAATGTGCCAATTTTTCAATTATTTGATTTATATGTAATATAAGTTACTTAAGCTTTCCATCCATACCAAATTTTCCAAATATTCAGAATCATGACATATTTCCTTTAAGCATCAATTTTGCTTTTCTTTGATGGGTTCGGGGTTTTTAGAAAACAATTTCACATGGGTACTGCTTTTATTCAATACCAAAAGAGATCTGACTTCATCTTCGGTCCCTTTTAGATTTACGATAATAGCAATCAGAAATGGTTTAAAAAATATCATTTTTTAATTACCTTGACGATTCTTAGAATCAGTTAGTCCGTCGAGCAGGACACGTATGTCACTGATGTCGAGACCTTCTTTGCCTCAGGGTTTCGATACAGAAATTGCTTCTTGACGGACTAGATCAGATAAAACGTTGGCATAGCATCGATAAAAGTATTTCTGAGTGCATCATGTTCTTGGTCAATCAGGGGCATGTTAGTCTTTTACAGCCAACTACAATACTTTTTTTTTGAATTTTTTAACTACTTTGTTCACCACTTGTCTCTCCAATGTTTAAGACGCTACAGACAAGGCTTCTTTTTTTTACGGGGTTTTTAGCAAATGCAATCCCAAGTTTGATGCGTTGCGTACCCCCACCCCCCCCCCCCCCAAAAAAAGCCAAAATGCAAGGGCAAAACATAGGAATTTCAATCAACCAAAGTAAAAATAAGTGATGCTAGCGCAAAACAAAAGCCGCCCAATGGTATGGCCAAAAATGCTTTTCAAAAAGCAACGACCCTGACAAATCGGCCCGATGATCGATGATGTAATAAAGTTGTGGTCCAAAAAAAAGTTGCACTTTTTATATCTGCCAATCTCTCAAGTGAGTGACATATCCACCAATTTTTGAAGATATTTATTAAACTACATATCTGTTAAAGCATGGTGAAAACTGCATTCAAAACAAAGCTCAAATAACAAATGGCGGCCATATAGCGAAAAATGCGTTTTCCAACCCATTGCACAACCGTAAGTCTTTGGCGAACCAACAATTTATGTTAACAGAAATCAATCCCATTGCGTGAAAATGGAGGTCTACTCATTAACAAACTACTGAACAACCTTCAAGTTGGTTGTGAAGTGTTTTACCGTTTGAAAATGATCGAGAGGGAGAACATCTCACCGTGAAACTGAATTTTTCAATGCTATTTATTACATAATAATTAGTAATTAATTGGGGGAGATTTTAAATTGAAAGATACATGCTATGTTTTTCTTGCCATGACTGATCGAGACTCTGCTTGTACATTTGCGAAGTTTGCATGGTTTGGGACCAGATCATAAAGAAGAAATATTGCAGCCGTTTTTTATTTTTAAATTGTAGAGAAACTTGAATCATTTGAGATGTCTTAATTCTTACCTTTGTGTGGTTATTATTAAATACCAAGTCCCATGACGGGGTGCATTGTTCAATGTGTGTTTGTATCAATCTTGGATTATTATTCGTGACCACCAACAGAGTGCCATAGACTTACGTGTGTGCAAAGTGGTTTTTAACTTTTTTCTCTAGATGGCGGCCATTTTGTCTTTTCAGCGTTGTTTTCAACGCCGTTTTCACATGGTTCCAACAAGATATTGTAGTTAATAAATACCTTCAAACTATTTTGATATGTCTACCCACTTTTGAGAAATTTGCAGATGAAATAGTGTAAACTTTTTTTTGGACCACTCTGTAGAGCTAAGACAACTTGTGCTAGCAACATTGCCAACAGAGCCCAAGCAGGAGGTTAAGCCCCGGTCATTTACACAAGGACTATTGAAATGTTGCTATAATAAACGAGATACCAGAGTCCAGAAGCAAGCCAATTTGGTGGGATCAATGTATTTAAAGTTTTGCGCATGGTTTACAGGTCTAATTAAATACCGCGTGAATATAGCTGGTACACTTTGAAGCGCCCACGGGCCGATCTCCTCCGGCCATTTTCAGCATGTCGAGCATTTGTGTCAAAAGTGGTGGTATAGAAAGGCTTATTTTGGACATTCCTGGGCAATTTTTTTTTCACTTTTTTGGTAATCATTTACTAAATAAATTGCATATAAACCTAAATATTTGCAATTAAGAGGATATATGATTCCATTGCTAAATTCCTTTAAAATAATGATGTAACTAATATTAGCAACCTAATTAGGGAAATTGAAACTAACCTACAATCTTGGAAATGATTGTTTCTGGAAATAATTGTTTCCAATGTTGATTGATGTATTGTCATCAGCGGTATTGGCAATTTTAGGTACGACAAGTGTTATTGTTGTTTCGGACTTGACCCACCGGCTTCTTCTCTTCCTCTACAGTAACTGGCGGGCCCATCTTCTTTCGACCCATGTTGAGTGATCTGCAATCGTCAAGAAGAACAATAGAAAACTGCAGGAAAATATTATCAGCAGTTTTCCTGTCGTTCTTATAACATTAACAACCAATGGCCAATCGAACCATTTTCTCCTCACTCAAACCAGTAAAACATTCCTTTGCCGTCGTTATTTCCGTTACCACGGCCTCCCAGACACGAAAACCACTTCCTGCACACATTCAAAATGGCATGTCTATTAACATATTCAAATAAATTAACCCCCTGGGGAATCACTACTGGCCAATTTCATTGGTCATTAATAGGGCTGTATGATGTAATTAACCGATCAATGACATGGTTAGAAAAGTTTAAAGGTGCATGCAGATATGTAGGTCTATTTTGATTGGTTACTCAGAGGTTATGTAATGTATGGTGAATGTTTCCCTAGAGTGTAACAAATATCCTTAATTTAGAATATAAAAACACCTGGATGTGATGTTCTAGAAACACGTTGTAAAAATGGCTGCCATGCATGCCCTATCTTTGGACGTGATAGTTATGTCATTTTGTATTCAAGTATCATGGTTTTGGCATCGACATACTGTAAGAAAGGTGGTCGACCCTAAGGTACTAACCAACAGCTTTGCTCCTCTTAAAGGTACAATAATGGCATGAAAAAAACTTGACATATGAAAAGGAACCCTACTGAAATCACTCCACGAGTTTGAAAACACTTTTGGATGTTTCACATTCTGTACAAACAGTAACAACAGGAAGAGTTCCGGGGGGGGTAGTGGTGGTCGAGTTTGGTGGCAATTTCTGGAACAGAAAAGCAAGGTGTTCACATCCCTGAGAGAATTTACAGTGTACTAGCATGTTTTGCGACACATTCAAAAGCATTCAGACCGGGATCAGGCATTGTACTTTAGGCTTGTAGTACGATATTGATCTAGCAATGGGCTGTGAGCTGATTACACGTGCTTTTTCACGTTTGGTAATGCTGGCAGGACTGGTCAGTCATCCTCCTTGTCCCGAAATTTGCCACCACCTGCCACCTCCCCCTGGAACCCTTTCTGTTTTTACTGTTTTTTTGCTGGTACGACCAGCCAGTAGAGCAAATCCGTGTAACTGACTGACTGACTAGTCCGTGCCGTTATGAAAGTTGTTGCCAATGCCGCTCATTTTTACGGTCTTGACCAATTTCCAAGGAACAACCTTATTACCTCAGCTGGTCGGGCCGTGCGTGATCGCGGCAAGGAAAAAGAATTTCTTACGTCTACCTATAATCGTTTACTATTAATAAAACAATACAAGAGTAGGCTCTTCAATTACAATACAAACCGTCAAGTCCAAGCACCCCCTTTGAATTTTAGAACGAACAGAGTATTAAAGTCTAATTATAGTCGATCTGACGTCATAAATTGTGTCAGTTGGGGCGCATATGGGTGGCATTATTTTGCAACACTGTCAACCCAACCCGAAATGACCTCGTGATATGCTACGTTCCTTGAAAATCAGTGACAACAGATGGCCATTTGTAGCAAGTCCGAAAGTGAACGCGCCCTGTTTTGCGAAAATCGGGAAAAACTGAATAGAAAACACGAACGGCTTATTAGCATGAAAAATGACCCGCACTGCGTAACCGAAGCAACGAAATTGAATGAATAAACGTCTTTTTTCAAGACAATTCTATTGATCCGTCCGAAGGTGATTTAGAGGCAGTGATATAGCATTTGAACCAAAAATCGCTGTGGATACTATACATGGTCACGTAGGAGCCAGACAAGCCGTAGTATGACGAATATTCGCCGGTCAGCGAATTTTTCATCGTATGTACTTGCCTTGGTTCAACTGACAATGCGCGGTGTAAATACCTATAATCATGAATGTTCCTTGCGGCATTGCTAACATACAAACAGACAGCTACTAGTTTTCCACTACCATCATGTGTCACCGTGCAGGGCAGTCATGACGTACTCAGTACTGGTGGTCAACACAAGTGTGGCTGAATGCAACATGATAAAGTTAGGAGGTCTATTTTTTTGTTTTTCTTCATGTTCCCCCTTTTTTTTTTTTTTTTTTTTTTTTTTTTTCTTTTTTTTAATCAGATGCATGTGTTGTGTTGAAATGGTCCATACCGTAGAACCGAGTCAAAAAAAAAAATCACACTCAAGTCAATACATCATGAAGCCTTCACTTACCAAGCCATGATCATAACAAAAATAACAACACAAACAAAACCCCAGTTAGTGCCTATGCTCTTTGATGGATTAAATTTGATCAATTATAGGGTTTTTGCTAATTAAAGGAGCATTAAGTTGCTTATAAAAGGGAAGGGGCACTTAAGATCAATTCATTGACGCAATTAAAGGGGCATTCCTTAATTTAACCAAAAATAGAGGCAGTCTGGCCAGTTAAAGGCTCTATAGACCTGTTTCCTCTGATCAGCTGCCTATGTGACCATGTAACTGTCTGTTATGGAATTAGTTTGTGTTGAGAGTGGTGTCCCAACAGTCCACTTCGCTTCAAGTGTCCTCTATGCAGGCCAGACTGACTTTCCGAACTAATAATCAGTCCAATTGTGATTTTTTCCTTTGATTAATGGATTAAAGTGGCATTCTTTGATTTACCTTACCAATTAAATGACCATTTGGCTAATTAAAGAGCCATTCCTTATTTTCCCAATTCAAGCGGCACTCTGAGATCAATCATTAACACATTAAAGGCAATTCCTTTACTTACCAATTAAAAGCAGCATTCTTTGATGGACTATTAAAGGCTATATAGACCCTATTCCTCTGATCAGATTTCTAGGCTAACCATCTAACTGTGTTGGAGGGTGGTGTCCAACATTCCACTTAGCTTTCAATTGCCTTCTATGAAGCAGGCGACTCGTCAGAAATATTCTTTTTTATTAGTTTCGAAGCCAGTTTAAACTATTTTGTCATCAAGCTTCTTCTTCAGGGTAATAATAAATTGGATGGTTTTTTTCGGCTGATAACAGAATTATCGCCCTCGTTTTCTGTTGTCACCTCAGCCTCCAATATTATTATTAATGTGATTGTCTGCATTGATTATGTGGATTAAAGGGGCATTCTTTGATTTCCTATTTGGGGTGCTCAAAATTTAGTCCACATTTGAAAAATGCTCAAATATCAGAACTACGTAGGCCTCTTTTTGGATCACAAAATGTAACTGCAATTAAATGACTGTGTATGTTCCACATACCAACACTCCCCTCATCACCAAACGGATTTCAAATCCGCAATAATAACAATTTAGGATCATTTTCCACTTGTAAAGTGTGAATGCCTTTACCAATTTTGATATTTAAGGTGTCATTTTAAAGTTTAAAAATGATCTACATAAAGAAAGACAAAATTCAAAAATCAGTCACCTGCAAAGTGCCCCCTTTTGATGAGACCCATCACATATACATTTTTCAATAACCGACCAGCTATACTAGCAACAGCTAATCTTGTTACAGAATGTAAACATCCAAATTGTTTTCAAACTCGTGGAAGTGATTTTAGTAAGGGTCCTTTTCATTATGTCAATTTTTTTCATGCCATTATGTCCCTTTAAGCTTGTTTTCTCTCAATTTGTTTTCTCTCATTTAGTCCCCTTTCTTTTTCAGTTTTTGGAGTCTCCTTCCTTGTTCTGTCCTCTCATTCTGTCATCAAATTTTGTTATAAGCGCATCCTTTTTGATCTTCCTTCTTTTTAAAAAGCAAGACCAAAAATACAAGTCCATTCGTTCCTGTACAAAATGGGCGAGATGAAAACGTTATTTTCTCCTTAATTGAACATCTCAGATCTTAAAGCTAAAATTCTGTTTGAAGATCATCATATCTCGTAGCTGATTAGACATGAAATTAAGGTAGTTATTCCCATTTTTTTCTGGACCATGAAGACTAGCATGCACCGTGGACTCTGGAGGTCAGGGCACTTTTTTCAGTCAGGTGCTCCCTGTAAGAATACGGTTGAAATTGGTATCAAAATAAAAGTGTCAATTCCAACTTTTTTGATATTCCTAGAGATTTTATACTTAACGATAATTTTCAACCCAGATTTCACAATTTCTCTCAGTTTTTAGGGTACATTTAGAAACCGGTCTGCCAAAAACACCATCATTTGCAGCGGGGGCTGGACTTATCTCTGTGTCGCATGTTATTTACCGGTGTGAATTTTATAGGGTCAGGCTCTCAAATTTGCAAGTTTGTCATGCCTCGTATCAATTGATCTCCTTCCATATTTCATATTGTTACAATTCATTGTCATCATCATTTAATGGAATAAGATGATTCTTCAAAAACACATGCAAACACTTATCATGAAATATCTATCAAAAAGACTTTTCTTACAATATTAATAATGAATTTCCAACCACGATATGTTTGCCATCAGATATGTTACTCCAAGTCGTTCGTTGCCCTTTTAATAATAAATTTAAAACAAACGTTATATTTTTGTCATCACATATCTTGCTGTGAGCCATTTTTAACCATTACCGTAAGTTAAACAATAATGATATGAAATGTCTATGCAATTGATTGATTAGATTAAAAACGACCAGAAATAACACAATGTATTTTCTAAAGAGGACATTGCTCTTTGGAAATAATTTAACCCTCAAGTTGGATATGTCATGTGTGGTCATATTTAGATTTATGGAAGTTAAAATGCTGGATTTTTTTCAGATTACAAGAGAACAAATAGATTGTACCACAGGATGTTTGTGTTCGTTCAATCATGAGCGTTAAAATACTTGGAAAGTTGAAGCGCACTTAAAGTGTCGTTTGTGTTTACTTTACGAGTGTGTTTGTGTGTGCGTACGTGCGTGTGGTTGCGAGTATTCGTGCGTGTATGCGTATATGTGTGTTTCTCAGTTTAATTAGCATACAGCGAACTGACATTTATTTTTCCCTATAAGGAAGTAGTCGCTTTTATGAAACAATATTCAGCTATATTCTTTCATCGCTCATCATCTCTTACAAACCCAAATTTCTTCACACCAGATCGTTCAAAACTGGAAAATGCATCTGTTTCCCTCATTGTTTTAAAGTAGCATTGGCGTACAGTGTCGTAAACAATTTTTCATGTACCCAAGTTCACAATTTCTTTGCGACTTTGCTTCAAAAGACTATTAAAGCGGAAGGGGTTCTTACTAAAGTCTTCTTGTAAAACTAAACTACCTCCCAACTACGCAGCTATCATACATCTAAGTCTTCATTCCAAACACTAAACTCCGGGACTAAACTCTAAGGTCCCCAATTGACCGTCAACTCTCCGAGTGGCTTCCCCGGGTCATTGGCAATAGTGGGGTACATATATGCACACCGGAGCATTTTTTGTATGGGCTACTTTAAGCCTAATTATTCAATACCAATATTTAATTTACAAACTCGCCTTGTGATATCAGCTTTCATCTATGTGGAACAAAAATAAATTATGTCAAGAATCATGAAATACCTAGCAACAGCGTCCACGATGTTTTAAGTTAGTTCTGTCACAACTCAATTACTGTAATGCAACTTACTCTGTAATCACTACATATGTGTCTCGTATTCAACATCTTAAAACATAAGTGACAAGCTTTGCCTTTCACTGTCTCGATTCTTTTCTTAAATTCAGCTGTGTAATATGTACAGCATGATTTTCTTTTTTTCTATTATTATGATGACATTTTTTGTTTGTTTTTTGATTGATTTTTTTTTGTATGTACATGTGTGAATAAGATTCATCTTGTGTGTATTGGCGGTTTTTATGAGTTGGTGAGTGTATGTGCGTGTTGATCTATGCTTGTGTGTGTGTTCTGTGTGTGTGTGTGTGTAGGAGTGGGTGGGTAGGTGGGGTGTGTTAAGTGGGTGTGTTTTTGTGTGTGTGGGTGGGTGTGGGTGGGTGGGGAAAAAAAAAAAAAAAAAAAAAAAAAAAAAAAAAAAAAAAAAAAAAAAAAAAAAAAAAAAAAAAAAAAAAAAAAAAAAAAAAAAAAAAAAAAAAAAAAAAAAAAAAAAAAAAAAAAAAAAAAAAAAAAAAAAAAAAAAAAAAAAAAAAAAAAAAAAAAAAAAAAATTGTAAATTCTTAATTCTTGTTTTTGTATGTTTTTATCCTTGTATTGTTCAGAGGGCCCTTATGGAAAGCAGTGCTGGTTCACTGATTGAGGCTACCCTTTTTAAAGAAGTCTGAATAATAAATAAATCTCGAGAGCTCGAACCTAAGCATTATTGTCGTCACTGCATGCACTGGGCAAAAATCAATTCTTGGTACCTTAAAAGAATAAGAATCTTTATAAATTGTCACTTATATATAAAATATATGTATGGAATATACACACCCACACCCACCCACACCCCTACACACGCGCGCGCACACACACACAAATACATACAGACACAAACACACACACACACATACATACACACAAGCACACACCGTTAACGGTTGATGCTAATTGTACATTTAATGTTCTCTTAATTATACAATACCAACATAAATCACTGCAGCTTAATACTTAAAGAAGAACTTTTAAAGCAATGGACGTAAATTATTTTGATCATATAGTCCAAGATTAATAGAAAAGCACCCGGAAATAAATAAGCCATAGCTGATTTTTTCAGGATAGTTTCCTAATGTTGTAAGTAACAACATATCAAATGTCCCCAAGAGTCCCCCTTGTGCTTATTGAGTAATAAGGGGGTAAAGTTTGTACGGGGGTCAAATTTTATAATGGTCCAATTGTCTTCAAATGTATACCAATGTTTGCGTCCATATCATAAGGATTAAAAAAGGTATAGTTTGCCCTAGCTGTGACTACCGTTTATCAACTATAGGGAAATAACGGTTCAAGGTCATACTGGGGGATAAGCTTCAAAATGATCCGATTCTTTTCAAAAGTGTATCAAATTGTTCGTCTCGTTTTGTATAACTGAAAGGATATATTTAAATAGTTGAAGTTATTTCCTGCCTTAATTATAGGGCTCATTATGACAGGTTTCTACAGGGTCTATGGGAGGTCAAAAGCCACTGCCCTATAAGGTCAATATTTAAAAGATGTAGATGGAGTGAATAAGCATTTTTTGCCATAATATGACCGTACAACATGTACGAGTTATTTGGGATTAATTTAATTAAAATCGGAGTGTTTTTGAAATTTTACCCCACGATGACCTTGAAAGAATTTTGGCCTATATTCCTAAAACTAAAAGTCAGAAGTTAGGCAAACCATATATTTTTTTTAATCAGTGTGACAAGAAGAATACAATAGTCCATGATTTAGCTCAATTGAATCATTTTAAATTTTGTACCCCTGTATAAACTTTACACCCTTATTACTCGAAAGGCACAACGGGGACTCTTGGGACTTTTGATATGTTGCTTCTCACAACATTAGCAAACTATCCTGAAAAAAAAATCAGCTATGGCTTATGTATTTCCACCTTCTCTATGTACACAGACCTAAAGTTCCTGGACTACATAGATTTTTGAACTGATGTGTTTGAACTGATCTTCTGATCATTCTAATATTTAACTCAAGGTGCAATACCATGTCCAAAAATTGATTTCATTTTCTAATGCAAGTCTTCTTTATTTGATATGATATCAGTAGCGACCTCCATGATGCTTTGAAACAATGATAGTCTAGTTATATTGAACTCAAGCATCACTAAAGATCTGTTCTGGTTTACATTCAATGCATTACATTGCACGTAACTGGTCGTTGTGTTGAGGTCATTGAATCAGTCCAACCCGATTCGGAGTGCTTCGGAAACTTGTCATAACTTTGGAACCATAAATTCAAATTACGCCAAACAAAAAACTTGTCAAAGATGAGATTATGGAAAATTAAATCCTTATCAAAACAGACACAATCGGTGCATGATTCAGAAAAAAATCGTTTTTATA
>JAMKCH010016243.1:0-39669 GCA_023653785.1 Ophioderma brevispina
AGATTGGGAATTTAAATAGATGTCAAAAATATCAATATCTCAAAAATTCATTATTTTTTACCCAAAAATGTATGTTTGACTTTTCTCTTAAAATGACCCAAAAATCACCTTGGCTCATATTGGCAGTTACCACACCTCATACCTAATGTGAATGACAAGGGGAGATCAATTATTGAGCTCAATTTAGACAATAAAAACACAGACGTTTTGATGCTAAGCTAAAAGTTTAACTATTTTTCAGGTGTTAGACACATAAATTTGAGAAAAAACGTATATGTTACCCAAGATTGTCTATACTTACTGTATATTTGTAAACTTTAGAAGCTTATTGTGAGCTTCTGGACACAATATAGTTCTGAAAACTACTTTACATAGATGGGGCATATGTTATATAGATGTCAAAAATACCAATATCTCAAAATATTTTTTGCCAAAAATGTATGGTTTTTGGCTAAAAGACCCAAAACCACTTTCGGCCCACATTGGCAAATTTCACATCATGCCTAATCTGTAAGTAGACATAAATTAAGCTTTCATTATGGATTGATGTAGGTGTATGTTGTAGGGTGGGACTATAAATCTATATAAGTGTCTCAGAAAGAAGTACACCCTAACTATAGGCGACCTTAACTTCAAAAGTAAGTATCACATTTGAGAAAGTAAAAAGAATCTAAACCCCAATTAATTTAACATTTTAAAGTAAACATCACTAATTCGGTAAGTTAGTTTGAAGAAATAAGCGATTACGTAACACAGTCAATGAACACTTCCTTCAAGTTTGCTCACAATAATGACAATTTGATGTTAACTACCGATGATTACTCGTGTTATCTGTTCAAGCAGTCTTCTTTTCATTCCCCAAAGAACCGGCCTTGTTTAATAAATTGTGAGTTCAATGTCCATTTTGTTCGTTTTATTATAGTAATAAACAATTACCGTGACAATTATAAACAAAAATACCAACAAGAAAAAACAAAACATGGTAAATAACATAAGAATGTACATCTTTATTGGAAAACACAATTAAAATCTGTACAAAATGTGAAATATGTTAGTTGAACTATGGGGTGCTTACTGCATAGAATGAATGAGAAGTTTAATGAATACTTAACACGTGGATAAACTGAACAATAAGTTTATTCACAATAGTTTAATTCAAATTAAACACTATTCCAATAAGGATGGTGGATTCTACATTTAAATAATAAAGTATGATTTGAGTGCAATCAAATGCCCCGTTTTAATATATGCGGACTACTGTGTTTATTGAAGTACTGGCCAGGGTATAAACATTGTATTCCTTATGAACTGCAGAGTTAATTTGGTCGGACTGACCCTTTTACATTTAATTTACTCGCATTGTGGCAGTGGATTCAAAGCATGTTATCAAAACGGAAAATCTACACATTGCAATCAATTTTACAAACATGCAGAAAAGGTGAACATTGGTGGTTGAACGTTTTTAGATTTTATAATGCAAAACTAGTTGAATATCAAACTTTACTTCGTTTTCAATAAATTAATTTAAAAAAAAAAAAAAAAAAAAAAAAAAAAAAAAAAAATGCACAATTTAATTAAATGAAAAAGGAATGTGCCTGGATTGGGCGAACAGCCATGGTATTAACACTAATTTGTCAAAAAGACTGAAGATGTCCCCGCTGCATTTCTT
The DNA here is from genome assembly GCA_023653785.1 of Ophioderma brevispina. Taxonomy (NCBI): domain Eukaryota; kingdom Metazoa; phylum Echinodermata; class Ophiuroidea; order Amphilepidida; family Ophiodermatidae; genus Ophioderma; species Ophioderma brevispina. Next base: position 1,670 of record JAMKCH010016243.1, read on the forward strand.
CGTTTTTATTCCTTTTTTAAGTGAAAAGAAAAGATGTAAATTTCTTTTGAAATGTATGTGCCCAATATTATGTTTGAAAAACCTGGTGCAATAATCATTTTCTTATCTATTTTGTTGTTAAAGAAATAAAATAAAAGAAAATGAACGAGTATGGATATTCTCCCGTTCTGTCTGAATCACTTTATTACAAAACTTGGAAGGAAAGTGTTCCATTGACAATGTGTTTATATAATCGCTTTCTTTCTTCAAAGCTAACTAACCAGATCGAGGGCTGTTTACATCAAAATATTGAAAAATAATTGTGGGTTTGATGCTTTTTAAATTTATCAATGTGATACATCACACTTTTGAAGTTATGGTCCCCAATAGGTAGGGTGTAAATTCTTTCTGAGACACCCTGTATTAGCTTGGTCGTTTAACATGTACCACATCTCAATACTGAGGCGAAATCCTTTCGCCCAGCAAAATCTAAACTATCAGATACGATTCAAAAAACCAGCTTCTTTGTTAAATGTTTATAGTTATACAGCACTATTGTTCTCAACAACCTCCGAATACCGAAGTTTGTTTGTCAATAAGCATTTGACGAGCTTTTAAACACATTGGGAGAGCTTTAGGATTGTGAGGGGGATTTTGGGCATTCCAATAAAAACTGAGACCACAATTGTGAAGAATGCTTTTTAGTTTTACATCCATTAGAGACACATGTATTAAGACCTAATTCTTGTATAATCGTATCTATCTTCATGAAGAGACTTGCTAAGACGGAACAAATAAAGGATAATTTGTTTTGATTACCTGTTACCAATCTACTCCAAAAGTTTTACCATTCTCCAGTGATAATGTTTTTCATTTCAGTTTTCCCCTACTTACATTCACCATATACCATGCATTTGGTGTGTTCTTATTGACTTTCAGGATTTTTTTCACGAATTTCCTATAAAAGACTTCAACAAAAAATGGCGAGATGTTTTCAAAACCCCCAAATTTTCAACATCCATAAAGTAAAATAGGGACGACAATTTTGGTCAAAAAGATCAAGATGATATCAGTTTGTATGAAGCTTTGCAGCCTTGGTGATAAGTGCAAACTAGCCCGCCTGGCTTGAGAGAATGTCTGGAATGATGGCTTTTTTGAAGTTACCATTATAATTAAAAGTGAACGCTAGAATAGGTAATCAGCACAAATTTCAATTTTTAACTTGCCAAAAAGAACGTAGGTTTGTTCTAGTTTACCTCTAGAAAAATTAAAAAATCTTTGGTTTTATGGATTTTACTTGTTAATCCCACGTGGTACAGTAATCACGAAGTGAGTTAAGAGCTTTTTGAAGATCAGAACTGCGTGCAGATAAAATTAATGGTATCACAGCAATTAGTAAACATTAACCTTCACCAAAAATGCTATGTGTCCTTCATACGTAACTTATCTTTGACTAAGTTATTGATGAAATCAGTCCACTGACTTTATCTTTTCTCAAAGAGGATCAAATCGTTTAAGAATATTTAAAAAAGCATGGTGATAAGTTTTCGCCTTGGGCGGAACACCAACATTACAGCTAAAGAATGTACTAATTTGATTGTTGCTTCTGACACAGAGGATTTGGCATTTTTCATACAATTAATAGATGACCTTCATGACCTTACATTTATTAACCATTACAATTAATTAACCAAAGCGAATGATCTGTCAAATATCAAATGCCTTTTGTAATCAACAAATGCAATACATTCTTTTATTGCTTTTAAGGTAAATGTCAAAATACCATTTAAAGTAAAAATAGCTCGATCGGAGTGACAGCTCGAAAACCTCATGATCTCAACCACTTTAAGCCAATACAAGTCCATATAATTGGTTATCCTTGTATTTAGCATTGAAGTGAAAGTTTACCCAAGAGCTCAGAGAGTTGATGCCAGCCGGTAATTATTAGGATCATTTGCATCACCTGTGTTTTTGTATAAAGGTAATCAAACAACCACTTTGTTCCATTCACTAGGAATAATCCTGTGTTGAGCACACCCATTAAATAATTTCAAATAATGATTATCACTGATTCTGGGCAACATTTAATAAATTCATTGAATAATATTGTCTATACCACAGGATTTATTATTTTTGAGTTTGGACCTGGCCTGGATCACGTCAGCCACCCCTGAAATATCCCATTGATAAACAATTGGAATTGAATGTTTAATGGTTTCTAGTATCAAAATCAACAACCCGGTATTATGACAGTTGATATACAGACGAACTTTGAAATGATATGTAAAATATTGAGTGGTATGGGACTTTATTCAACCCGGTTGTCAGCTTTGTTTAATAGATCCCAGAATTTGCTTTGGATCTTTTTCTGATTTTAAATTTCCGAAGATTACCGGAAATTTTTTTGAAATCTGTTTTTGCTTTTTTCTCACCAGCTTTTTATATTCTTTCCTCCCTTCCTCTTTCACCCAACGGTCTTCAGAGCTTCTAAGTTCTCGGGTGACTTTATTTTTTAGAAGCCTTTTTTTTCATCCTTAAATACTCACACTGCTCTTTTTACAATGATATTGACCCATGAGGTTGTGTCTCGACTTGTGGTATGGGTTACCTTTTTTTAGCATTCTTACAATGTCAGATACCGATTTTCTTTTGCTTGGTTCAATGAGTACACTACATAGATCCTTAATCATTTTATCAATAGAGATTTGTGTATGAATTACAAATAAACGATTTAAAATGTCTCCACTAGAGAAGCAATAAGAGTATCATTAAGTTACATTCATATTCACTAACCGACCAGATTTTGTAAATATTCCCTGATGATTTGATTGTTGATGCTATTACTGTCCTGATCATTACCATTTCCCTTTTTAAATCCTGATTGACATTATCACCTCGTTACCCAATCAATACAATTACTATGCTTTAAGAGAAGTTGAAATAGTTTTATGGTCTTGTCAGAAAGGCAAGGATCGAAAGCATCGATAGCAAAATCGTCGATATGAGATAAAAGGCAAGAGGACATTATTGCATAATCAACTATCATCTTACACAAGTAATTCCCCAATGTTTTTGGTCATTGCCTAATCGACCATTTTTAAGATTTTGAGATCCAAAATCTTTGCATACCTCGGTTTTATTTTTATACCCATTATTGTTTGTTTTAGTGTTTTCATATTTTTCCTTGACAATGGAATACCAAGATCATTAAAAGCAGATGATTCTGTTAAATGAAGGCTGTGACCATGGTCAAAGTTGTGTCATTAGTGCCTACTAATCATTTATATAATGCCCGGTTCTGGGGCATGACATCGCCAACCAAACAAAAGAGTGAGCATTAATGATACAGGTTAATGAGAATATATCTGAACTAATGTCATCAAAACAATCGGGATCATAATGGACTGAACCTTCATGTGGAATATCTTAATGCCCATAAAAACCCAGAACCCATATTCTTTCAACCTTAATCCCCGAGGACATTATCAGAATTAAGATTTTGAATTACATTGACATGTTTTTTACTAGTCTTGATTAAAAACCACCAATCCGTTGAATTCCGCCAAATTTTGTGACATTGTTATTATTTTTCAAAGATATATAGTCGTAACCGTCGATAATGGTATTTGGGTTGTTAGTTTTAGTTTCCGAAAGGCTATAGTTTTTTAACATAGAATCCAGATCCCCAAGTTAATGTTTAGAGTAAGACCAACAGATATTTAAACTCCAATTTGAGACAGCTTTTTGAGAATTATACGCATACATTGTAGTTATGATCAAGAGACTTTAGGTTGGTACTTGAGATATCCAGTATGTCACAGGTTGCTCGTTTCCATATTCTCTCAAGTTTTGAAATGTTGCTGCATGCTGTATTTGGTCAGTCTTGAAACTGAAGGGGCCGAACCTGTTCCTAGACAGTGAACAGTAATTATGAAGACCAACTGGCTGTAGTCAATGCTTGAACACCAGTTTTGAATAAAAAAATCAAAATCATCAGGGTTCCCACCACCCATGACTACCATCCGCTAGGTGTTGGCAATGTATTTTTGCCGTGTATATTTTGCAAACGCGTCAACATTATCCAAACCCTTCACAAACTTTGAAGAGCTCGGCCCGTAGAAGGGTGACGTCTTCGTAGGTACACCTTACCCTATAAGATACTGTTACCTTGTCTTTTATTTCTTTCGAATCTTGACAGCATATCCTTTGATGGCGGGACACCACCTTGCACAAGGACTGGACTAGGGCCGATCCCTCCTCTTTCCCACTCGTTGTGCTACAGAAATTCCTTTCTGCTGAGGTTTACGTCCAATCGATTCAGCTATCCTTAATGACTTTCGCCCACCAACTGATCTCATGCCTGCACCACGTTTGTTCCATCTACCCGGAATGCAATGGATTCTCTAACGAGAGTAATTGTTTCAAAATTGTCAATGTCAATACTTGTTAAGCAAGCAAGTTGTTGAATTTTCTTGCTGTGGCTGTCTTATCTTTCTTATCTGACTTCTTACGGGCCTTTATGACAGCATTTGTGGTGCTTCCACTGCTGCTGACACAGAACCGCTGATATCAAACAGGGCTAGTTTGAAAATAGCCAAGTTAACAGGGTTTCAGTCCCTCTTTTGTTTACCCGAGCTTTCTGCAAGGCTGCCGAATTTGGCTTCGGTGGCAGTGCATCACTCATTCGCCGTACGTACTATCTCCTCAATGTCATTAGTATCAAAACCTGTGCTTCAGTGACAGCATTCATCTCACTACTCTCCTCCATCCCTTGTAATTTTACTATAGAGTTTTTTAGATTTGCTCTGAGTCGCTTACTATCATTTGATTTGACAGGTTTGAATGACAATTGTGCACGTTTCGTGCCACTGGCGCGAATCCGCCATGATGCCGTGGTTTTTTGTCTGCTGCTACTCTCTATAATCATGTAAAAATTTACAGGGGTTATATTTAAGGATTTTAAAAGATATTTTATAAACTATGTAACGCATTTATTTTGGCTAATACTTATCTTATCTTTTCCATAATTAAGTAATTAATGCACTGGGTAAGTGTTTTAGGGTATTTGTGTTGTTTTCTCACCCTGCGATATTTAAGAAAATTATTTCAAAATTAATTACAGGACAATGGATGCACCTATTTTGATGAATCTTGTCATTAATAATTATGCCATATTCAGTAATAAAATGAAATGTTAAAACACAATTCCATATTGCACATCAAAGCGCGCCCCATTTTTGTCTAAATTTTTTCGAGAGTCTATAACGCGTTTCGTTAAAATACGCAAACACATCCAAAACGAAACGCACGTAACTAAAGAAAGAACGCGACCTGCTATGAACATGAATTTGGCACACATATTAAAGCGACATAATGGCAAAAATATTCAGCACATAATGAAAAGGACCTTACTGAATCACTTCCACAAGTTTGAAACAATTTGGATGTTTACATTAATTCTTTAAAAACAGTAAAGACAGGAAGAGTGCGCAGAAGGGGACGTGGCAGTTCGTGGCAAGTTCTGACAGAAAACCATGGTGTTGACATCCCTGACCAAATTTCCGTGTATCTAGCATGTTTTTTGACGCAATTCAAAAGCATTCAGTTTTGTATAATATATTTATCTGGCAAGTTAAATATGGATTTAGAAGCCGGATTACACATGTACAATAGCAATGGTCTGTGAACTGATGACAGCATGCTTTTTTCACGTTTTGGTATGCTGCAGTAATTCAGCATCCTTGTTCAGAAATTATTGCCCGGGGGGGGGGGGGGGGGGTGGGGGGGGGTATTTTTTTAGGGGGGGTGGGGGGGGGGGTATTTTTTTTGGGTGGGGGGGGGGGGTTTGATGTTTTTTTTTTTTTTTTTTTGTGTGGGGTGTTTTTTTTTATCTTTTTTTTTTTTGGTTTTTTTTTTGGGTTTTTTTTTTGTTTTTTTTTTTTTTTTTTTTTTTAATCGTTTTGTTTTTTTTGGAGGGTTTTTTTTTTTTTGTTTTTTTTGTTTTCTTTTTTTTTTTGGGGGGGTTGGTTTTTTTTTTTTTTTTTTTGAGTCTTTTTTTTTTTTGTTTTGTTTGGAGTTGGGGTTGGGTGTTTTTTTTTTTTTTTAATTTTTGCGTGTTTTTTTTTTTTTTTTTTGTTTATTTTTGTCGCCCTTCCCGCCGCCCCCGCTGGACGTGTTCCGGTTGGGACTGGTTGTGACAGAATGGAAACAGCCAAATGGTTGTCACGTGTGGAAGGGAGGGCAGGAAGTCCTGGGCAGGAATGCTGAATATTTTTTCTGCCAGTAGGTCGCGGAAAGCAAAGATACGCTAGGGAACCAGGAAGGCGGAGTTTCAAATGGGGTGTCCCAAATTCAAATTACGCCCAGGAAGTGGTGGCGCTTGGTGATTGCCGTGCCATGGCAACGATAAGTAAAAACTAGGCGGCATGGTTCACTGCGTTTAACCCCCCCCTGCACATGTCACCCACGTTTCGTCCGTAGCATGTTTCGGTTATTTAGTTACAATCCTTCGGGGGGTCGGCCCAATAACGTCGTTTTTAAAACGTTACCAATAGTTCGTCACGTAAAAAAAAAAAATCACGAAAAAACTTCAACAATATTCTAAAACTCCGAAAACATGTTTATTACAAATATTTTTTCACCCACATCCGTTGGCGTTTAAGAATCAACTCCAGTGTAAGTCTTTTTTTTGTATGAATAACGTTACAAACGGGATCCATGTTGAACGAGGCTTTTTTGACCTCATGTTCAAAAAGCCTCAGTGTCCACCGCTAGTCATAGCTGGCGGACCAGTACCAGGCCCGGTACAAGGTCGCCTATGCACCACCGTGTAATATGATCGTTGACCTGCATGTAGCATTCCTCTCATGTCCGGTCTTTAAAAACGATTTGATGATAGTTTTGCAGCACAGCACAATTATGCACCACGACTAAAGCAAGGCAATTTAGGTCGGTCGCGGCGCGGCTCCGTACGGGATTCCCACTCGCTCCTCACTGATCTATTTATAACGCGTAACAGTGACTTCATTCCGGTCCACTGTTCAGCTGCTTCGTCCAATGACCATTCGCAGTTGTGCGCTATGAATGAAGCTTGGCCGCCACAGCCTGCATACGTTCTCGTGTTTAAGTCAGGGCCTTACAAGGTTACCATGGTACCAAGCCAAAATGGACATGAATTTTAAAACTTTGTGACATGGGCTACATATTATGTATACATTCTATACCACTATTAGGAAAATTAAGAAAATCTTTCAAAGTTCACTGCTTCAGACCCATACCACCCCTTAATAAATTTGCATTGACTCAAATAAGGGAAAAATTAAGAAAAAGTTATGAAAATTAAGAAAATCATTTTAAACTGTTCACACTGCTTCAGACTGGCTTCATAGACTCAAATAAGGGAAAATAAGACAATTAGAAAATTAAAGAAACTCATTTCAAAGTCACTGCTTCAGACCCCATAACCCCCCTTAAATTTGCAATTGACTCAAAAGGGAAATAAAAAGGGTTTTTCACACAAGGAATTTTTGTTATGTTTCACAACAAGATCATTAATGAACAAATAAAGAGATTTCCGAAAAAATACTGATCAACTGAGGAAATGTGAAGAATACATGCAGCAAAGCAATAATCAGCGCATTTTATATTCATTAAGATAACATGCGAATCAATTTTTTTCCGTTTTACATGCAGTACAAATTTATGTACATATAATAGTGCCTAAGATACCCGTGTACAACAAAATCTCCGTATCCCGGAATTTTTGTAACAAAATGTTGGGTGACTTTTATATAAGGACTTCCAATTTGATTTTAATTATTTCACACAGTGATTATTATCATGGACAAGCATTATGTTATAGAAAAACACACATTTGTTTGAAAATTGAGGGCGCCCTCCCCGGAAATCTCTGGTAAGGAGCCTTTAATCACACGAAAAAGTTATATTTCAAAATCTCTGAGTCGGCACGACATGTACTCCCTTCCGGCAAGCTTTGCGATCTGCATTTGGGTTATAAAAAGCAATTGCAAAGCTTTCATGTTTCATCAGCTTTCATTTTTGGAAATCAGTGCGTTGCATCCACTGCATTTTGTATTTTTATAGCACATCATGAAATGTGGTTCATGAACATGTTTCGTGTTTGTACCTGTATTTAGTGAAGTTTTATCTTATTATTGTGTTCCTGGACAAACACAGTTGTCCGAATATATTAAACGATGACCAGAAGTAACGACATTCAATAGAAACCACCTCCTTGCGGCGCCTTTTTTTTTTGCATTAACGTGTTTACGTATTATGATTACTATCATTAACTATAACAGAGTGATCTCACAACAAAGTGCTTCGTTCAGACGTTAGATTCGCGAGTTTGTCAGTTTTCATATTTTCAATACCTACAGAAACGAAAAGCTTTGTATCTGTACCCAACATAACAAATTAGTGACATGGGGTCTATAGTGATCTTAAAAATACCTTATCACACACGTGACCAATATTGTTTTCCAAGTAAAAGCAACTCAGTATCTTAATTGATGTACACCAACCGTTATTTCATTGCTTCGAGTTTAAAAGAACCACAAAACTATTGTCCATATCAACTTAGTGTCCATGCATGAGGTCGCCGATTTAGCAGTGTTAAAGCACAAGCGCGTTTACTCCGTATACGCAATTCTAAGTCAAAAAAGATAGAAAAATAAATAGCGCCCTTTGAGGTAGTGAGGGGACCTGCTCCTTGAGGTATGGGTGATGGTCAAAAACTACCCGCTCTCCGTATGACATCGTAAGTCGTTGTGCGCTCAAAGGGCGCACACCACTTACATAACGCTCCATTGAAATACCACACTTAAAGTAACCCACACATCGCTCCCTCTGATTTACACCCCACGTGAACAATAGTTTTGAATGTTTGAAAATAAACTTTTTCTCTATAGAGCCACAACTCCAAACTTTCATCAAAGATTTGCAATTTTGATACAATTCTAGGTCTAGATTTAAAAAAAGGCATATGACCAGCGCCACCACTATTTTGAAGCAGGACGTGTACGCCCTCTAGCCCGGCTTTCTTACCAGTGTCCGGAAGTCGCGGGCCTAGTTCTACACAGAATCGAAATTCAAAATTTTTGTGATAATCTCCCGTGATCAAGCTATAACTCTTTCACTTATTATAATAAGCCACCCGACTGGAGACCTGGTCCCAAAGGTGACTGCAAAATTCTCACAAACGTTTCTTATTTTACCGGAACTAACCTACCAATTCCCCAAACGTGGAGTGATTAGTGTTGTGCGCCCGCAAAGACGAAGCATTTCTCTACACTCACAAAAATCTGCACCAATAGCTGACATCACGCCCGAGATGCGAATGGACATAGGTAAATATTTCATATGAATCCGAGGCGTTGTCTTTTTAAGACATTCTTGTTTTGCCTTCAGCACTTTTTTATTAGTGAAATAAGCATTAAATGCTATCGCGCCCAGTGACTTCCCACTTACCTATTTTTATTTTTTTTCTCAGTTTATACACCAAGGCCCAATTGTCCTAAAATCGGGAAATCGGTAGTTTGCCTTCCGTCCAACGGAGATATTGGGTCAAAGGTTATTCCTATAAATCAAGACAAATGATCGACAAAAGGGTTGATGAATTAACTTTTTTATTTGAACACGAGGAAAAATATGGCTAACATAAATCGATTGAGGTAGTTCGCTCCGGGGGTGCACCGCTCTAGCCATATATTGGCTCATTTTGTGATAAATTGGTCAAGACAATTACACACATTATACACCCCATCTGTACCGGCAGGCGTCCCTGCTTTCTTATACGTGGAGTTTACTAATTAATAGGACTTTTATACGGCTGAAAAGCCAAGAATGAAACGTGTTCGAGGGAGTTTTTTGGTGTCAAATTGGTTCAATTGAAGAAACCCTCTTTGGTCTTTAGCAAATTGTAGCCAATAATGGAAGCTAAATACCCTAGCAATTATTAGTGACGTTGAAACATAACTTGCATGTTAAAGGGGGATGGGCCCCGATTTACCTACAGGGTGTCTCATAAAGAATTACACCCTAACTAAGGCGACCATAAGTACTTCAAAAGTAAGTATCACAGTTGAGAAATTTAAAAAGACTCTTAAACCACATTACTTTTAACATTTTAATGTAACCACACTCGATTCGGTTCCGTGTTGATGAAATAAGCGATTATGTACCACATGTCAATGGACACTTCCTTTCAAGTTTGCTCACAATAATTCAGTTTGATTTAACTAAACGAACTCCCGCTGGATTACCGTGTTATCGGTTCAGCTGTCTCTTTTCAGTTCCTAAGAACCGGCCTTGTGTTATATTTTGTGATTTCCAATGCCATTTTTGTTTCGTTTTATAATAGTAATAAACATTACCTGTGACACTTATAACCAAAAATCCACACGAAAAACATAACCTGGTAAATAACAAGAATGATGATCTTATTAAAAAAAAACACCAATACAATCTGAGAAAATGTGAATATGTTAGTTGAATAGGGTTGCACTGCATAGATTGAATTGAGAAGTTTACGGCAATACTTTAACAGGTGATAAACTGAACAATAAGGTTGGTCACATTAGTTGGTGTATTGTCAAATTATACATATTATTCCAATAAGATGTGGATTTCAACTTTACATAATAGGGCAATGATTTGAGTGCAAATTCAAATTCCCTGATTAATCTATACTCTTGTTAACTAATGGAGTACTGCACGAGACTAAATGGTTGGTCAACATTTTGTCGCCCATACAAAGGGCATTTTGTGGTTTTTTCACATATGCCGAAACTGGTTTAATTTTTACTTTGTGTTTGTTGGCATGCGATATACAAATGCTTAAAGCATTTTATCAAAACGGAAAATCTACATGCTCTGAAATCAATTTTTAGCAAACATAAAAGGTGAACATTTGGTGGTTGAAACCGTTGTTAGATTTTTATAATGCCCAACCTAGTTTGATAATCAAACGTTCCTTACTTCGTTTTCAATATTAATTTCATAGCATAACTTTTCTAGAAAAGCGCCTGATATATGCAAATTTAAATTAATGAAAACGGAATTGCCTGGATTGGCGACAGCCATGGTATTAACTTACTTTGTTCAAAATCTGATCGTCCATCTGACTTCCTTCCATTTTCTTCAACTTTTTAAGAGTGAAAAAGAAAAGAGTAAATTTCTTTTGTAATGTATGTGCAATATTATTTGCCCCTGTGCAAAAATATAATTTATTATCATATTTGGTTTTAAAGAAATAAAATGAAAAAAAAATAAAAGGAAGTATTGATTAGATTTCTCCGCCTTCTGTCCTGAATCACAAAACTTGGTAAGGAGTGTACCCATTGACATGTGTTACAGTACATCTCATATTCTTCAAACTACGAACCGAATCGAGGTGCGGTCTGCATTAAAATCTTGAAAATAATTGTGGTTTAAGATTCTTTTAATTTATCAAATGTATACCACTTTTGAAGTTATGTGTCACCAACATTTAGGGTTTAATTTTTCTGAACACCCTGTATATGAATTTTTCATCAGATAGAATTGCCTTCACCTCAACCCCATCTGTAAACTTCGCGACGATATTTTCCTCTCTCTCTTTGCCGGTAGAAGTCAAACCGAGACAAACTATACCTTTTTTTATCCTTATAATGAGACACTACACTTGGTGCCACATTGAAACAACATTTTAACGTTGGATTTTCAAATTTACCCGTACTAATTGCCAAGCCCTTCTTTTAGCAAGTTCCCCCCACATTTCCCATAGTTTGAACCTCGAAATTCTGATTCCGCACCTTTCAAACTATAGAAAAACATCTGGCAAACCCTTCTTCCCCAAACTTCTAGAAGGGATTCTCATTATAACCCTACTATGGACTGTTTGCGTTACTCGATGCCATAATATTGAGGTTAGTTTTCGGTTTTCGCCCGCAACCTCAACGCTACAGCTGTTGCGACAGGTGACCTAACAATACGTATAACAAAATCCGCATTGTTAGTTCACCGGTCGCACAGCTGTAGCTTTAGTGTTAGTGTTAGCGTTAGCGGGCGAAAACTAAACCTCATAGTGTGTCCCGATTTTACGATAATGGGCCTCTATCGTGCTGGGCTTCCGGATCGTTAAAATAAATTTGGTACGAACACACTCGACATACTCGACCGGATTGATAAACAACTTTGCCTGGTTGCATTGTCTATGACATTTTGTAATGCATAACCAAACCATTGACCTTGCTTCGTCAGCCAGTAGGCCAGTTTGAAAAAACTGTTGATATTGTTATAATCTATAGCTTCTTGTATATACCACAACCTTGCTAACCTTATAGCAGATTTCAAATTCAATGAGACTTCTTGCATATTACCAGGGAGTAGCTTTTGATGGTGAGTTCAATCCTTGTCCAGGTAGAGACTAAGGCCTTTGTTGCCATGCATAACTATTGTGGCCATTGTAGAGGGCAACTGGGCCAAAAGCAGCTTTTTAAATGATTATTGACATCATTCTCTGTGGGAAGATTTGACCCACTTTGAACAGATAGGTTTAAGGCTAAATTTCAATGGTCTGTTGGTATACAACTATCAGACCAAATATTATAATGACAATTCTACGATGTCAGAGTCGTTGAGTACTGACATACGATGGCGTTTGCCAAATTCAATTATTAACACGTATGTTATTAACATTGAGGTTTAGCAGATTGCCCGTAAAGGCAAACGCAACAAACCCAATTGGATTCAGGGATAGGTATTTCTCAATTCACAAGTACGAACTATATTGTGGGTCGTAGAATCACAGTTAAAGGTCGGTTACGTTATTTCTTGCATTGAACGAAAAAACAATGTCGGGCCACAAAAATATCTGTCCGTTTCAGTTGCCTCCTCCAAGTTGTGGTTTTATTTGTAGAATCAATTTATGTGTGCTTCAAGCCTATTCTTTACTGTTATATAAGCTTAGCCTTTATATTGGGAACCCGGCAATTGGCTATGTTCGGTCATATCTTCCGTGTGGTACAATATTTCCTAGTACTCTTCACACCCACAAAAATCAGCAAAAATGACCGTCCAGAGCTGATACCCTACCAAAATCTCGGAATTTGAAATGTTTTCATGTGTAAGAAACGACGATGGGGAGTCCACCTTTACTAGCATGAGATTTTCCAGAAAGAAGCGCCCCCAAGTTTTCTCGTAGCCCCGGTGTTTTAACAGATTTGTAATGCTTACCAAGGTATTAAAACACACCTGAAATTAAGGGGGGAGAAAGCCAATAACGTCCGTCGTTTATGTAATAAGATGAGTTAGTAGTCTGTCGTGCACAACAGAAGTCAAAGCTGGTTTTCTATGGGGAACGATTACGATATCAGGCAAATTTCAAACAAGGTTTTTGGCGGTTTTCTTTTGCACCCGTTTTTCCAATAACCTTCGAAACGCTCTCCGTATTTGGTAATACAACCGCGCCATGAAATTTGAGAAATTCGTATCCTAAAAAAATCTGTCACTTTAAGAGAGCCATCCGGTCTGGAATACAAGTTATCGAGCACTATTTGAAAACATGAGTGCAAGAATTTACATAAGTCCACTTTTGGTGTTTTTGAGTTATTAGTGGGTTTGAGATAGGTACATTTGTCTAAAAGCCATGGTTCATTTGCCCCTTACAGGATTCACGTGATGAGTCAAGTATGGTCAAAAATACAAAATGAGCCAAAGTGTCGAGTATATCTCACATTACCCTCTTGTCACAATGAATGTAATTTTTCATGGTATATTTTGTCTTAGAAGCCAGATGAGGTCACTTTCTGGTCGAGGTCAATTTTTAAATTCAAATTCAATGAACAGGATGTAACATTAGTCCTCTCTGCATTATGAATAAAACCATATGTTTGATAATTTATTTCACTTTAAAGTCATGTTTCACTCTGAACGCAGAGATCCCTAATCAAATAATTCTGTCAATATTGATTGGCTATCGTGATATTTACCGATTTTTATATATCAACAATCTGGCTCTATCCAGTACTGTTTCATCCTTGACCATACAATTTTGTTTGCTTACAAAAAGTAAATTTTAAAACTTAATGCAAATATGAACTTAGGTACTTTCTTGCACGCATGTCTTTCATTAACATAGATGGTACTAGAAATGGGTAATTGTTTGCGTTACGGTAGTCTGCTCACCTCAATCTTGCTCACGTAATGCTTTTGCATAAATAAAATAGATCCAAGTCCCAACTCTACAGCGCGAGGATCAGACCTTGGTTGACGTTGTTCTATTGCAGAGGTACCGTATGGTTCTATGCATTTCTTGTTTCATATTTTATCATCGATTGTCAATGAAAGTAGAAAGATGTAATTGCATCTCTTGATGAAATAAAGTAATTTGTTAGTGTTGCCAGCCATTTATAAGGCACTTTTAAAGGGTCACAGATTTCTTTACCGCCGCCTTGTTTGTTTCATATACCTTTTTGGCTTTATTTCTATCATTCGTATTTATAAATTCCATCCAGCTAGCACTTAAACCACCTGTTGTTGAAATTTGAATCCTCAAATGTCATATGCATGTGGGTCATATGAGAGCCAAAGATCTAGTACCATGTTAATATATGGTGGCCATTTTTGCAAATATCCTAAAAAGCTATATTCAAGTCATTTGTCAAGTACATAATCCAAGTGCCAAGATGTGGCAAAATACCGAAATGTGGTGGCCATTTGGATCAATGACAATTGGGCATCTTGCCATACAAGAGTTTTTCGGACTTTATATGTGGTAATTTGGATCGGCATAAAATATACCAGTCATGGAAAAATGTTTGCAAAGAGATGCAATGCAATTATGTACTTTGCCTTGGATTCCGTATAACAAATCAAAAAGATGATTTCACAAGCCGTCATAAACATACTATATCGATAGATAATATATTTCTATTTATAATTAGTTGATTTTCTCAGATCTAGAACCCTGTTACTGCGAAGACCCTGCTACCCACAATGGAATAAGACCATTCGACAATGGAGGTTTTCTGGTTAACTAAACTAACTTCCACTAGAACATATTTGTTTATAGTATTATGCGGCTTCACTTGTTCCAAAGTCCCAAGGCCTTCTTTGACCGCCACCTCTCCAGTTGAAAATTTTGAATTTCGGAACGTGTTTAACCAGCAATGTTTGTGTATTACAGAAACCACTACATCCTTTTCCGATCCGCAGGGTTAGAGTGGGATTTTTTATTCCTGTCAGTTCATTAAACGTTTTTTGGGGCGTGTCGACGATTCAATTCGTTCTGAGAGGTTGTAATACTTCACCCATACAATAGAAAGTCGATGTGATGATACCAGGTCAGCTTAAGGCTAAATTAAAAAAAATGCCCGTTTTCTCACAACAAAAATGCAAGGCAAATGAACTAATAAATTCCAAACAACCAACGTGGAACAAACCCTGAAGCCATTCAACATAGAAGAAAATGCTATTAATAATTACTTATGCCAATGTCGTTTACATCACAAAGGAATCGTTAAGAAAATCTGATCCGTTTTGCATTATGGCCTTGTTCCAGAATAATGCATCCATCTGGGTCCAATAAATGTCTAAGGACTAAGAGTTGGACCACTCATAATCGAACTACAATATTTACTTGGCCTAATCCTCCAACGTTCAGAGGGGTTCCCCGGCCTACGTATTCATGACACTTTACCTGTTCTTTGATGACCCCAAACAAAGGAATCGTAGCGTGTCTCAGACCTGTACGACAGATCTATTCAATTGTTCTGTTATTAACCTTTGCATATTTTTACCAACGGTTCATGTCACTGGTTAACAAGCATCAATTTCCGTTGAAAAAGTTGAGCAATGTTACAGCTTTTTTTTAGTTTTATCTCAACCTCTCCTCCAAATAATTCTTACGCATCGACAATAGCGTTTCCGTGGACAGGAATAAAAAATCAGACTATAATTAAACTTTAAAGATGTGAAACTCGAATCTTGTTCACGTGTAAGTGAAACTGAAAAGCTGAAATGATATACAACTAATTCCAGTAACTTGTATATTGGCACAATAAGCCATTATACAAATACGAAAAATCACGAATTTTTTTTGAAAATCGCCCTTTTTTATGTTCAAAACAGATCATTAATGAACAAATAAAGAGAAATTTCCGAAAAAAAATAATGAAATAAACTGAGGAAATGTGAAATAATAAATGCAGCAAAGAAATAGCAGCGCATGTTATATCATTAAGATAAATGCGAATCAGATTTTTCGTTTTCATGCAGTACAAATTTATGTACAGTATAAGAGTGCATAAGATACCGTGTACAACAAAATCTCCGGATCCGGAATTTGTAAACAAAATGTGACTTTCTATATGAAGGACTTCAATTTGAGTTTAATTATTTCACACAGTGATTATTATATGGACAAGCATTATGTGTATGCAAAAAACACAATTTGTTTGAAAATTGAGGGCGCCCTCCCCGGAAATCTTAGTCAGCCTTTAATACACGAAAAAGTTATATTTCAAAATCTCTGAGTCGGCGCGACATGTACTTCCGGCAAGCCTTGCAATCTGCATTTGGGTTATAAAAAGCATTGCAAATGCTTCATGTTTCAAGCTTCATGTTTGGAAATCTAGGGAGATTTCACTGCATTTTGGATTATTAGAGCACATAAGAGAAAATGTGAGTTCATGAACATTTTTCGTGTTTGTACCTGTATTTAGTGAAGTTTATCTTTATTATTATTTCATGGATCAAACACAGTTGTTGAATATATTAAACGACGACAAGAAGTAAGACAGTCAAATAGATACCTCCTTGCGCCTTTTGGCATTAACGTGTTATTATTTATGATTACTAGCATTAACTAATCACAGAGTGATCTCACACAAAAGTTCTTCGTTTTCAGACATTAGATGTCGCGGTTTGGTCAGTTTCATTATTTTCAATACATACAGAAACGAAAAAAGCTTTGTATCTGTAAACCCAACATAACAACTTAGTGACATGTTCTATAGTGATCTTAAACTCCCTTATCACACGTGCAACAAAATTGTTTCAAGTAAAAGCAACCTTCAGTATCTTAAGTGATGTACAACCAACCTGTTAATTGTCATTGCTCCGAGTGAAAAGAACCACCAAACTAATGTCCATATCACAGTGTCCCTGCAGTGATGTCAGCCCGATTAGCAATTGTTAAAGCACAAGCGTTAACTCCGTATGACCCAGTTCTAAGCAAACAGATACAAAAATAATGCTGCCCTTTGAGTTAAGTGAGGAGACTGCCTCGCTCCTGGAGTATGGTTATGGTCAAAAACTACGCTTGCTCCGTATGACAGCGTAAGTCGGTGCGATCAAAGGGCGCACACCACTAATAAACGCTCCATTGAAATACACGTAAAAGTACAACATCGCGCCCGCTGATTTGACCCCCGCGTGACAATATTTTGAATGTTTTTATTTTTTTTTTTTTTTTTTTTTTTTTTTTTTTTTAAAGAATTTGCAATTTTTGATACAATTCCTATCTAATTTTAAAAGAAAAGCATATGACAGCGCCACCACTATTTTGAGCAGACGATGTACGCCTCAGAAGAGCCGCTTGCGACCAGGGCCGGAAGTCGAGGGCCCTAGTTTCTACACATAATCGACCACATTTCAAAATTTTGGATAATAATCAGGATGGACAAGCTATACTCTTTCACTTTTTATTATAATATTACCACCCTAACTGGAGACTTGTCCCCAAAGGACTGCAAAATATACACCAACGTTTTCTATTTTACCGGAACTACCTACCATTCCCAAACGTGGCGTGATTTAGTGTTGTGCGCCTCAAAGACGGCATGTTTCTATACACTCACAAATTCTTCACCACATGCTGACATCACTTGCACAGAGATACGACATGGACAATAGGTAAATAATTCAGATAAATCCTGAGCGTTGTCCTTTTTAAAGACATTTCTTGTTGCCCTTCAAGCATTTTTATTATTGAAATAAGCATTAAGGCGATCGCGCCGCCCATGACTCCCACTTACCGATTTTTTTAATTTTTTCTCAGTTTATACACCAAGAGCCCAATTGTCCCTAAAATCGGGAAAAATCGTAGTTTTCCCTTCCGTCCAACAGTGGAGATATGGGGTCAAAGGTTATTCCTATAAATCAAAGACTGAGCGACAAGGGTTGGATGGAATTGACTTTTTTATTTGAACACGAGGAAAAATATGGCTAACATAATAGATTGCGGTAGTTCGCTCCTGGGGTGCACCTCACTAGCCATATATTGGCTCATTTTTGGTGATAATTGGGTCAAGACAATTAACACATTATACACCAATCGTACCCAGTCCGTCTGGCTTTCTTATCACGTGGAGTTTAGCTATATATAATAGGACTTTTACGGCTGAAAAGCCAAGAATGAAACGTGTTCGATTGAGTTTTTTGCAAATTGTTCAAATTTTAATAAACCCTCTTGGTCTTTAGCAATTGTAGCCAATAGGAGCTAAATACACCTAGCAATTATATAATGACGTTAAACTACTTGCATGTTAAAGGGGGATGCCGATTACCTACAGTTGTCCTCAAAAGAATACAACCCTAATATGGGCGACCATAACTTCAAAAGTAAGTATCACATTGGAAATTTAAAAAGAATCTGAAACCACAATTACTTTTTAACATTTGACTGTTAAACAATCACTCGATTCGGTTCATAGTTTTGAAGAACTAAGCGATTATGTACACATGTCAATGACAACTTCCTTCCAAGTTTGCTCACAATATGCAAGATTTGATTGTTAACCTACGTCTTGATTACTCGTGTTATCTGTCAAGCTGTCTTCTTTTCATTTCCGAAAGAACCGGCCTTGGTGGTTGATATTGGGTTGTGGGAGTTCAGAATGCCATTTTTTCGTTTTTATAATAGAGTAATAACCACTTACCGCGGGACAGTATAACAAATCCAACAGAAAACAGAACATGGTAAATACAAGAATGTGACTTTATTAGCAAAAAAACACCCATAAAAATCTGTAGCAATGTGAAATATGTTATTTTCGAATTAGGGGTGATGACACTGCATAGATTGAATTGATATTAGTTTAACCAATACTTTAACAGTGGTTAAACTGAACAATAAGGTTATTCACAATAGTGTTTTATTCAAATTAGACTATTATTCCAATAAGAGGGTGGATTCAACATTTAAAAATAATTGATGGCATGATTTGAGTGCACATTCAAAATTCCCCTCCCGGGTTTAATCTAGACTCGTGTTATATGAAGTACTGCACGAGACAAATGGTTGGTCACCATTTGTCGCCCATACACAAACAAAAGGGGGCATTTTGGTAGTTTCAGATATGCCCGACTGTTTATTTTTACTTTGTGTTTGTGGCAGGCGGATATACAAATCTTGAAACATTTTATCAAACGAAAATCTATTTTTTTTTAATGTTTGTGTTTGAAGAAACAGAAAGGTTAACATTTGGGTGGTTGAACCGTTGTAGATTGTTAGTGCAACCTAGTTGAATATCAAATTACTTACTTTCGTTTCATATTAATTCATAGCAGACATTCTAGACAGCTTGCCTGATGAATGCAATTTTAAATTAAATGAAAACGGAATTTGCCTGGATTGGCGACAGCCATGGTATTAACATTACTTTGTCAAAAAGTCTTAATAGTCTCTGACATTCCTTCATTTTTCTTTTTCTTTCTTCAACTGTTTTAAGTGAAAAAGAAAAATGTAAATTTCTTTGTAATGTAGGTGCAATATTATGTTTAAACCTGGTGCAAAAAATATAATTTATTATCATATTTTGTTTTAAAGAAATAAAATGAAAAAAAAATAAAGACGTAATTGATTATTTCTCGCCTGTTCTGTTTGAATCACACAACTTGGAAGGAAGTGTCCATTGACATGTGTTCATACTCTCATATTTCTTCAACTCTGACCGAATCGAGTGCCTGTCTGCATTAAAAATTTTAAAAATAATGTGGTTGAAGATTCTTTTGAATTCACAAATGCGATACTCACTGTTGAGTTATGGTCAACCAAACAGTTAGGGTGTATTCTTCTGAGACACCTGTTTGATTTTTTCATCTATATAGAATTGCCTTCACCTCAAACCTCATCTGTAAAATAACTTTCCGCGAAACGATTTCAATCTCTTTTGCCGTGTAAAATCCAAACCGAGACAAACTATACCTTTTTTTAATCCTTTATGAGACAAATACATTGTTGCACAGTTAAAACACATTTTAACTTGATTTCAATTTACCCTGTACTAATTTTATTACCCCCTTATTTTACAAGTTCCCCCATTTCCCAGAGGTTGTACCCGAAAATTCTGATCAGCACCTTTCAAACTATAGAAAAACCTGCAAACTTCTTCCCCAAACTTTCTAGAATGGAATTCTCATTTATAACCCTACTATAATGGACTGTTGCTTACTTCAGCATAATATTGAGTTTAAGTTTTCGCCGCGCAACACTAACTCTACAGCTGTTGCGACAGGTGACTCTAACATACGTCTAGAACAAATACGCTTTTAGTTCACCTGTCCCTCACAGCTGTTCGTTATGTTAGTGTTAGCGTTACGGGCGCAAACTAAACCTCAGTGTGTCCGATTTAACGAAATGGGCCTCTCGTCGTGCGTGGCTTTCCGGGATCGTTAAAATACAGTTTGGTACGAAACACACTCGACCGTATTGATAAACAACTTTTGCTTGTGCGATGTCTATGCCTTTTTTATGCATAACCAAACCATTTACACTTGCTTCGTCAGCCAGTAGCCAGTTTGAAAAAAAACTGTATATTGGGTGAATAATCTATAGCTGCTGTATATACCACAACCTTGCTAACCTTATAGCAGATTTCAATTCAATGAGACTTCTTGCATATTTCCAGGGGAGTAGCTTTTGTATGTGGAGGTTCAATCCTTTGCCAGGTAGATACTAGGCCTTTGTTGCATGCATAACATATTGTGGCCATTGTAGGAGGTCACTGCCAAAGCACGCTTTTAATGATTAATTGACATCATTCTCTGTGGAAGATTTTGACCACTGTTTGACAAGATGGTGTTAAGGCATAAATGTCCAATGTCTGTGGTATACAACTATCAGACAAATATAAAATGACAATTCTACGATGTCAGAGTCGTTGAGTACTGACATACGATGGCGTTTGCCAAATTTCAATTATTACACGAGGTTATTAACATTGAGGTTTAGCAGATTGCCCGTAAAGGCAAAAAACGCAAACAAACCCAAATTGGATTCAGGGATAGTTATTTTCTCATTCAACATCCGAACTATTTGTGTTCGTATAATCACAGTTAAAGGTCGTTACGTTTATTTCCTTTTCATTGAACGAAACAATGTCGCCACAAAACATATCTGTCAAGTTCAGTTGCATCCCAAGTTGGGTTTTATTTGTAGAAGCAATTATGTGTGCTGCAAAGGCCTATTCTTTACTGTATATCACTTAATAATTTATTATTGGGAACCCGGCATTGGCTATTTTTCGGTCATATCTTCCGTGTGGTACAATATTTCATAGTACTTCATTCACCCACAAAATCAGAAAAATGACCGTTCAGCTGATACCAAAATCTCGGAATTTGAAATATTTTCATGTGTAAGAAACTGACGATCGGGGAGTCCCACCTTAAAGAGACCTGAGATTTCCAGAAAGAACGCCCCCAATTTTTTTTTCTCGAGCCCCGTGTTTTACATAGTTGGAATCGCTTACAATGATTAGATCACAACCTTGAAATGATAATCCGTAAACGCCGTCTTTATGTAATAGATGATTTAGTAAGGTCTGTCGTGCACAACAGAAGTCAAAGCATGGTTTTTTCTATGGGGAACGTGACGATAGCAGGCAAGTTCAAAACCAGGTTGGCCGGTTTTCTTTTTGCACCGTTTGTCCAATAAACCTTCGAACGCTCTTCGTAGGTTGTCTACAACCGATCCAGTGAAATTTGAGACTCGTATCCTAAAACAATCTGTCAACTTTAAGAGAGCCCGCGGGCTGGAATACAAGTTTATCGAGCACTATTTGAAAACATGAGTGCAAGAGTACATAAGTCCACTTTTGGTGTTTTGGAAGTTATTAGTGTTTTGAGATGGTACATTTGTCTAAAAGCCATGGTTCATTTGCCCCTTACAGGATTCACGTGATGAGTCAATGTATGTCAAAAATACAAAATGATCCAAAGTTGGTCGAGTAATATCTCAAATTACCTTGTCACAAGGAATGTACCAATTTCATGGGTAAATTTTGTGCTTAGAAGCCAATAGGGAGGTCACTTCTGGTCGGAGGTCAAATTTTTAAATATCAATTCATGAACATGATGTAAAATATTCCCTCGGCATTAGAATAAAACAATATTTTTGTAAGTTTGTTCATTTCAAGTCAATTTTTCAATCTGAACGCAGAAGATACCTAATCAAAATAATTGTCAATATTGATTGCTATCCTGTGATATTCCCACCTGATTTTTATATATAAAAATCTGGCTCTATCCATTACTGTTTCATCCTGAGCCATGGTTTTTTGGTGCTTAACAAAAATTACAATATTTAAAATCAAAAACTTAATGTCAAAATGGACTTAGGTACTTCTTGCACTCATGTCTTCCATTACAACATGATTGGTACGGGAAATTGGCGTATATGTGTTGCGTTTACGGGTAGTCTGGCTAAACCTCATATTTCTCACGTGTAATGCTTGGGCATCAATAAGAGATCCAAGTCCCAACTCGACAGCGCGAGGACCAGACCTTGGTTGACGTTGGTTCTATTGCAGAGGTACCGTATGGTTCTATGCATTTTCTTGTTTCATATTTATCATCGATTTGTGGCTGAAAGTAAAAGATGTATTGCATCTCTTGGATGAAATAAAGTAAAGTTTGTTAGTGTTGCAAGCCATTTATAAGGCACTTTTAAAGGGGGTCCAGATTTCTTTTACTCGCCGCCTTGTTTTTGTTTCATATAACCATCTTTTTGGCTTATATTTCTACTCATTCCGTATTTGAATAAGTTCACCGAATGGTGCCCTTAAACCAACTGTTTTAAGAAATTTGAATCCTCAAATGTCATATGCCCATGTGGATATTAGAGCAAAAGATATAGTTACAAGTAGATATATATGTGGCCATTTGCAAATAATCCTAAAAAAAGCCATATTCATCTCATTTGTCACGTACATAACCAAGTGCCAAGATGTTGCAAAATACCGAAATGTGGTGGCCATTTTGGATCAATGAAAAATTGGGCATCTTGCCAATACCAAGATTTTTCGGACTTTATATGGTGGTATGTGGATCTCATAGAAATATACCAGTCAGGAAAAATGCTTGCAAGAGATGCAAATGCAATTATCGTAACTTTGCTTGGAGTAAGTAGACAAATCAAGATGGATTTCACCAACAACAGCCGTCATAACACTAGATATCGATATATAATATATTCTATTGTCGAATTATTTGATTTTTCTTCAGAGCTCGAGACCCTGTTGACTGCGAAGACCCTGCTTAGACCACCCATGGAAGAGAACAATTCGCCAAATGGAGGTTCTGGTATTCAACTAATCCTTTCCTCACTAAAACATCTTTGTTTAATGTATTATCGCGTTCACACTTGGTTCCAACTCCAAATGCTATCTATTGACCCCGCCACATCCCAGGTTGAAAATTTGAATGGCGGAACGTGTTTACCACATGTTGTTGTGTATTACAGAAAACCACTAACACCTTTTCCCGATCACGAGGGTTATAGTGGGATTTTTTATTCCTGTCATTCATTAAACGTTTTTGGGCGTGTCGACAATTATTCGTTCTGAGAGTTTATACTTCACCCAATACAATAGAAAAGTCCGTGTGATGAACCGAATCAGCTTAAGGCTATAATTAAAAAATGCCCGTTTTCTCACTAACAAAATGCAAGGCATGAAACTTAATAAATGCAAACCCAACTTGACAAACCCTGAATCATTCACATAGAAAAGAAATGCTATGAATAATTACTTATTGCCAAAGTATCGTTTTAGATCACAATGACTATTAAAAATCTGATCTTTGCATTTATGCCTGGTTCCATAAATAATGCATGCCATCTTGGTCCAATAAATTGTCTAAGTACTAATAGTTTTGGCCACTCATAACGAACTACAATTTTACGTGGGCCTAATCCTCAACGTTCAGAGGTCACCCGGCCTCGATATTCATGACACTTTAACCGGTCTTTGATGGACCCCAAACAAAGAAATCGATAGCGTGTCTCAGACTGTAGACAATCTATTCAATTGGTTCTGGTATGAAGCCTTGCATATTTGGTACCCACAAACGTTTCATGTTAAAACTGGGTTACGCATCATTCCGTTGAAAAAAGTTGAGCATTACAGCTTTTTAGTTTTAATCTCAACACATCTCCTCCAAATAAATCTTACCATCGACAATATGGCGTTTACTTACAGGAAAAAAAATCAGACTATAATTAACTGTAAAAATGTGAGAAACTCGAATCTTGTTGCACTTGTAAGTGAACTGACAGCATCGAAATGATATACATATTCCAGTAAAATTGTATATTGGCACAATAAAAGCCAGTTATACAATACGAAATCACGATTTTTAAAATCGCCCTGTTAGTCTACAAAAAACTATTGATCATACCCAATGATAATCTTGAAGTAAATTATGATAGGCACCTCTATTATAGAGATACTTTCCTACACAGAAAAAACGCTGTTCACAAAGTCTAAAGTTGGTTTTAAAAGTTTTAAACAAGTTGTTACCGGGTGTTGTTACAGTTTCACCGGTAAACAACTTGTTTAAACTTTTAAACAACTGTTTAAACTTTTAAGATAACACCTTTTTTAAACTTTTAAACAACTGTTTAAACTTTAACAACTGGTTGAAACTTTTAAACAACGTTGTTTAAAGTTTAAACAACTGTTTTAAACTTTTTGACAGCGTTTTCTCTGTTTATGAGGCCATGTTAAAACCCTGCAGTGGCGTACCGACCGGGAGAGGGGAGGGGGGCAGTTGCCCCCTCTGGCTCGAAAAAGCGACGATATGGACCAAAATTGCAATTTTGTCCCGGGCTTTTCGTGAAATTTTCGACACATTTCAGCCTTAATTTGGGCAACATTAAAGTAAATTCGGCGATTTTTCCGCACGTCGCTCGCCATTTGTGTAATCTCGGACTTCAATGGAGCAATACCGGGACGACTTACTATTTGCCGCCCTCTGGCGGAACGACTTGAAAATTTTGCCCCCTCTGGATCGACTTCATCGGTACCGCCACTGCCCCTGAGGTCTACCACCTTTCCTAAGTATCTGATTGGCTTATATATTTCAGATTTATTTATTTCCATCTCACTTCAACATGCGCCTACAATGTATTTTATATGAAAATAGTCCAATAAAATACAATTGAGATGAGGATACCCTAAAACGCAAGCGTGTGATTATAGCACCCTGATAAGGTATGTTGTTTACAAATTTGTGTAGCAAATGTATCCTATTAAAGTACAGCACAAACAAAGAAGCAATAATAATTGAGCTAAACCAAACATAAAAACGAAAACGGAATTGAACAAAAGAACCCAATCAACGTAATTAGACAGAACGACAGGTGCAGAGGACAGACCATACACACGATACAAAACAAGAGCACTTGACAGCTGTATTAGGATCTTTACTGTGATCTCAAGTGACTGATCGAGATTTTGCTTTTCAGGCTTTTTTTTTTTTTTTTTTTGAACATAGCAAGAGAGGAACAGTTTTTGAGTTTGTAATGTATGGAATTCCAAAGTCAATGCCCCCTGGGTTTTTTTGGTTCTGGCCACTAAGTGTGGTAGTGGGCTTGATATAAAAATCACTTGCATGGCGTGGGTGGATAGTGTGAGTAGTGTTGCATTACGGTGAAAAAGTTATGGTATAATAATCTGGGGGAAACATTTTATGTGATATTTGGTACAATGAATGATTCTAGCTGAAAGAGTATAATGTCATGGATTTGTTAAAGTACTTAAGACATTAAAAGAGGGTAGGTGTGGGCAAGCCAATGGGAGTTTGTACAGGTTCTGATAAACCTTTTTGCATTCTAAAATGGAACTCAGATTTGAGTTGTTTTTCTATCTGCCCAAAGAATTGCACAATAACTGAATAGGAGAAAAATGTATATACAGTATTGGAGAGATTCCTGGGGTAAAAAAGGGCGAACTTTGCGAATTATCCATTGTACTTAGCGATTATTTTTGACACATGAATTGTGTGGGATGTCCAAGAATAATCGTTATCTATCAAAATTCCTAAAAAATTCGTGGTGTGAACTTGGGGGTTATTTCATTATCAATTTAATGTTTTCAAGTTTGTAGTAGGTGACTGTTGGGTTGGTTTTTAAGATCATATAATTTGTTTTCTTAATATTAGTGCCAGTTGGTTTAATTTGAACCAATTAGAGATCCCATGAGTTCTCTTCGTTTAATTTTGATTCCACGCATTTTGGGTCCTTATGATAAAAAAGAAATATTGGTATCATCGTCGGCAAAAATTATGAAGTGTAAGATTTTTGGAGGCAAAGGGGGAGATCATTTATATATAGGAACCAAAAGTGACCTAAGATAGATCCTTGAGGTACCCACAATTAGTTCAGTAAGGGGAGAAGATTTTTTTATATAGGTTTACAAAACTGTGTTTTTCTGTTTGAGAGATGTCGCAACCAATTGTTGCCACAACCTCGAACCATACCTGAGAAGTATTTTATGAGTTTTATGGTATCGAATGCTTTTAGCGGAGCGGCCGAGCCATTGAAAAGTGCTCTAGTTTCGAGTTGACCTCCTCCCCCCATCGTACAACAAAACACAACCAACAACCTTTATTTGAAGGACCATATATAAGATTTAAGAAAACGATGGTTGTGTTTTGAAGTCATATTGGTGGGCGGGGATGATTTACTTTTACTGCCGAAAAAATTAAATTTTGGGCTGCAAAATTAAGCGAAATTATATTTTTTTTATTTTTTTAAGGTAAAAATACTACACTCTTATTTGATGGTATCCTTTTGTTATTGGATATAGGTTTTCTACATTGCATAAAGGGTTCAGTAATACTCGTGTGGTGACGTGTGATATAAAGGATGTTTTTTTAGAAAAAAGTGGATTTGGTGGCTAAATTCTATCGAGACCCTTTATATCTTTTATAAAACCAAATCTTATAATATAAATGTCAGAGATTGATATTATTGCAAAGGATGTTAAAATTTGTGTTTGCTAAGAATTCATAAATCTTGATTCTAAGTTTTTTAGCCAAAAACGTTTTGATTTTTTTTACCCAAAAAAACCCCTTCCACCAGTTTTTGTAACCACAACCATCATTTTTTAAAATTATTTACTATCTTTATCGAATAGAAGTGGTTGCGTTAATTTTGTTGTACCGAGGGGAGGGTGTCGACAAGTTGGCAGTCCACCCGCTTTCCACTATTTACTTAGTCAAGAACCGGGAGATTGTTATCAAGATTTTCAGTTATCAGAGTAAAGATCAATCATTGATGGCCAATAGGTGGATCTCATTACAATATTAAAGTCCGCACAAATTTATATACATGCTCTTTTCGAGGATTTTGGATATTAATGGTAAATGATATACCTATGTTTTCCGATGCTGTGCTTGTCATCGGCTTTATAATGGTATGCCCTTAACTATTTTTGAGCTGCGAACGGACAATACCAGTAGAAAGTGACACTTGATGTGAACAAGGATATCATCGATTTCTGGAATTATTGATTTCCGGAGGTTTAGTGCTAATCTCATCGACTCCAGTGGCTATAACTAGGTTTAAGGTCTCTCGTGATTTTTTTTATTCCTCACTGAAAGTGGGAAAAAGAAACTGGTTTTTATTATGGTTGCAAATTTCAGAGGCTGCACAAATTTATCATCAGGAGCAGGTATTTTAGCAGCTCGCGAGGTGCCAATATTTGTGAAGAACTCATTAAACATATTAGCAATACAGTATCATCCAAGACTTATTCCGTTTTTATCGTTGAAGAAATCCGGTAATTTTGTCTTTTATTCCTACCAGGTGGTTATTTGAAAACCTGCACATGTTTTTCATGTGTTTTATGAGTATTAATTCAGATGAACATAGGATTTTTTTAGACCCGTGGAGTAATCGATTGATTTCCAAAATTTAGTGTATTATTTGATTTTCATTTGTTGGTTTGGCCAGATGGGCCTTGTAGAGTTTATCTTAAGTTTTAATTGATTGGATGATTCCACTCGTACCCAGGTTTTTTTTTCAAAAAACTAAAAAATTAAAAATTTTTTATTTCTTTTATGGGGGCACGGAGTGTTCAGTATCTCAGTAAGTTTAGTGTTAAATTTATTATACGCTATCTTCGGGTCAGTTCCTGCCGTACAAAGTCCCAATTCTCAAGTGATAGGCCATTTTTGAAACCTTGAATGTTAGCGGGTTTTTAATTGACGTTTTTAAATTACTGATGACGAAGAATCGAATTGGCGAAGATTGCAATTTGTGATAGTAAATGTGGGGAAATGATCCGAAATATCAGTGATAATGACACCCGAGTTATTGTTTTTGTTACATCATTGGTTAAAATGTTGTCAAGTAATGACACGCTAAGTTTATTGTGAATATTAGATTTAATTCTTGTTGGTCTATCTCTACATGGGTAAAAATGTTGGATAAAGCATTATGATGCAATTATGACGTTAGGTTTAGGAATTCGTATTTTAGTAGGTCGAGGTTGAAATCGCCCATTATATAACAGCGTTTCTTTTCATTGGAGACGAGGTTAAGACATACCATGCTGGGAGAGAAGTGATCGAAATCAACCCTCTTGATTTCAGGTTGAAATATAATACAATAATACGTTTTCGAGTTTATCCCCTAGTTCTATGAAAACTGAGTCACAATCTGCGCAATCAATCTTTAAATCAGTTTTTTTTGATTCGCGTCATCATCTGATCTAAACCACGTTTCAGTAAATCCGTATACATCGAAATGGTGTTCAAAAGTAGAAACATAATTTGTAATATCATTTGCATGCTTGTTCAATACGGATGTTATGGTGAAAGGGGGAAGAAAGTTCACATTTACTACGGTCAACAGAATTGATGTTGGTGCTGTCGTAATACGCGCACACATTAATCAGATTATTATCGATGTTGCAGTCATCATCTGTAGTTGAAGAATGGGAATTTAACATGCTGTCATAAAAACAAGGATTACATCTATAATCAGACAAAAAATCGGACAAATCAGAATTGTGCAGAAAGACAGGGACAAGAAGCAAGAGGTACAGGTGCAACGAATTAACTATGACAAAAACAGATAAACAACATGTGCAAATACTAATATATGAGGCAAAAAAAAAAGTTGTAAGACAATTATAAGCAAAATTATTATTAAAATAAACAAAAATGAGTTTTGGGCGTGCCAATATAATACCTTAAAGGGCTTAACGTCCATTTGTGCATGGCTGTAGACTTCAGAAAATTTGAGCAAAAGTAATTACATGGATAACACAAAGTGAAGAATTTGTACATGGGTAAATTTTCACATAAGTAGGGAAATAAACATATTTTAAGCATACAAGTATGGCAAAAAAGCATTTTACAGTCAAATAAAAATTGTTTTTACACTGTTATATAAGCACAACAATATTTTGCAACAGAATAACTGAGATATGATTTTGTAGACAATTGGAATAATTAGCAAGACAGATCATAAATTTATTGGCAGGAGGGGATATAGAAAGCAATGTTGTACACCAGAGGTAAAGTTTGTACGGGGAGGCAACAGAAGACACAGTGGGCGGGTGGTGGAGGAACCATGCGGTGTTACCAATAAGGCAAGTACGGTTCCACGGTATGACAACGCTACGGTCAAACCCCGCGCCTTTATTTTACTATATGCTATATGGGTAACATAAGATAATGCGGATATTGACTTGATTGAGGTAAAATTATACTCATACAACATACGAAAACATATGAATTGTATGTCAATAACAGATAACTAAAATACCAGATTATACAAAACGGATAGCATACATAATCATAAGTTAAACATAATCTTCAGTGATAAGTCGATGGAGCAGGGTATCATAATAGTATCCAAGATCAGTACTGAATACTGATGCTTTAACAGCAATTGTTTTACAAGATTCTAGAGTAGTCATTTAACAGACATGGAATAGCACAGAGCATATACAGACCAATATAGGTTGGTAAACCAGAGAGGAATGTGATCATGTAAATACAGAGCAATAGTACAGGCATCAAAAAACAGTATGACCATGAATGCTGGGGGTGGGGGGGGATGGTGAGTATTGATGTACGTTTTCACTCATCACCAAAAGGGCAAGGCTCCACACACGCGATAATAGATGTGCCCCTGAACGTCACTTGTGACATCAGGACGCCCTCTGTGTTTTTCTGGCAGCCAGAAAAATATTACAGAGTTTCTATGACGGACACATAACATCTGGTGATAATTTACTTGCAGAATCTTTCTGATCTAAATTGGTCACAAAATGCAGCTGGTAGAATTAGCTTATTATGCTGATAAGAAGGTTAGTATTATTTAATTCGACAAAAGTTACAACAAAAACAGAATTTCCCCATGCAAAGTAGAGTGCTTTTGCCTGCCATTTCTCTCTTACACCAACAGGGGCGCCAAAAAGATAAACGTCACATCAGGGGCACACCACTAAATCACCACTCATTTCATGATTGTTTTACTTCCGGTAAAAACAACAGCTAATTTTGAGATTTTACGGTCCTGTGGCGAGTTTGTGAATATCTGTAGTGCCATATTATGTTTTTCAAATAAAAGGTTACATTGTCTTGTAACACAGTGATCGATTAAATTTAAATTTTGATTTTCACGGAGGAAGTAGCCCGTCTGTGTATGAAGATGGCGTAAGTGAGTTTGCAGGCTCGAAATGGGTGGAAAATGGCACGGTCGCTATTTAGGGTCTCGTATTGGAAACGATCGGAAGACCCCCCATACATTGAAACAGATTAAAGTTTCATCGATTTGCAATCCACGATATATAACTTGTATGCAATGTTGCCGTCTTGAGTTCCGAATCTCGCTTTCAAACCGGTATATTTGCGTGTATTTTCAAATGGGGCAGTTATTACTGGGTGCGCCCCTTTGAACACATATTGCGTGTACGCACAGAAGTTTAGAGGAATCCTTGCTTTCGCCCATAAAATTCATTTATTTTGCTGAAATATAACAACACATTAAAAACATACCCATGCATAAATAGATACAAAATCTCCCTTGGCTACCTTGTTGTGCGTACAATCATGAACTTAGGCTTGGCCGGCCGGGCTAGTCTGGCCCGTGGCTAGGCTAGGCTATACCAAGAGTTTTGGAACGGGTTCAACCTAGGTTTTGATCGTAGTGAGCTGATTCGATGCCTAGGTATGCTTCCACACCTTATCCCTTGTAATGTTTTCGCCTACTCATCCAGCTCTGATCCCCACGCGGGGGGGGGGGGCAGAAACGGGTATCATACTGTTTACCCCCCCCCCCGCTCGTTCCATCATCGCTGGCACCCAAATATCCCGATCTTTTTCAAACACATTCTTTGCATAACCACGAAGGACCCGCTTATTTTCCACTTTATCTGTCACCCAAAGACTCCTTTTCTTTCTCATTTAGCCTATTTATCATTTGATTTGCTTACTTTATAGTTAAAGAAATACAGTCTTTGAAGGCTGTTGAGAAAAATTCAATGTTTATAGCATTTGTTTTAACACTACCCTCCCCCAAAATGTTCAGCCACCGGCTTTATGGCTATAGCCCTACATAGACATGGCACCCCCCCCCGTTCACACTTTTCTCACTGCATTCATTATCTTTAAGTTGAATTACTGTCATCAGACTAACACGCATTCATATAGAGTCCTCCCTTTTGCCTCGCCCCTCCCCGACTCTATCGCAAATTTAGTTTTGCGATAAGATTGATGCTTCATTTCTTTTGATACTGCTCTAAATAGAAAAGTTCGTCTTCGAATCTTTTTTATTCTTCTGAACCCTCACGCCAAATGGTTCCAAAAGTGGTCTTTAGAGCTTGCACAACTTTTATTTTCGCTCTTTATAGAATCTATATGAAAGAAGGTTCTATTATGAGACAAAAAAATAAGTTTCTAGGTTCAACTTTTTTTCTTTCTTAGAGTGTATATTTCTCTGGTTTTATGTTTCAATGTTCGTGCGTGCGTAAGGCAAAAAGATTACGCTTGAAAATAAGTGCTAAATGTATTTTCTAACATGTAAATTTAGTTTATATTTAATTTTAGAAAAATAAACTTATATTTTAGGATTGGGTTTATTTAATTTTATTTATATTTACATATGTATAAATTGGCACATTCATTTCTTTGAAGGTGGTATTGTTCAATTTTTCATCCGGCGAAAAATAACACTTTCGCCTTTTATTCACCACTGCGCGGGCATATGCCGCCGCGGAATCTCTAGCGCTTTTTTGGAAAAATGCGGTATCAGTAACGCTTTTAAAACATGCAATTGCCTAACGGACAGTAGTACATCGTTGAAAATTTCACACATGTTGGCAAAATACATCATTTAATATATCTATAGCTTTTTTAGAATCGTTAAATGTGTGTGTTCGAAGGGGCACAACACTATATCCACCACGCATTCAATTTTAACTCCGGTAAAACCAGCTAATTTTGAGATGTTATTACGGTCCTTGCGGTTTGTGAAGATCTGTATTGCCATATTATGTTCAAATAAAAGGTACATGTGTCTTAACACATTGATACGATTAAATTTAAAATTTTGATTTTCACGATAAGTAGGCCCTCGGTGTATGAAGATGGCGTAAACAAGTTTGCAGGCCCGAAAACTGGTGGAAAATGGCACGGTCGCTATTTAGGGTCTCGTATTGGAAAAACGAATCGGAAGACCCCCCATACATTGAAACATATGTTAAAGTTTCATCGATTTGCAATCCACTGATATATAACTTGTATGCCAATGTTGCCGCTTAGTTCGAAATCTCGCTTTCAAAACAGGTAGTTTGCGTGTATTTCAATGGGGCAGTTATTTACTGTGTGCGCCCATCATCTAAATTGTGCAAGCAACGCCACCGCAGCAGACGCAATTGGCACGCAACGCGCGCGGCGCACCCCCACGGCAAGAGGCGCACGTATAAAACAGAAATACTTTCACGCGCAAACTAATAAAGCCGAATAACTATAGCCCAACCCGTGATGAACAAGAGTGTAGTATATGACACCATGTAGTGGCGTATTACACATAACTCAATGCTGATTGTATTTATAGACGCCCTAAAACAAGAGCTCAGCACAACTACAATCTTAGTCAAAAGTGTTGGAACACTTTTATAGGCCTACTTCAAATGCCCCCTCTCCCCCTGGACAATGTTGAATTCTGAAATGTTATTCTTGCCACACTACAAGACCCCAACTTGATGGTGGGGAAGGGAGGGGTCATGGATATAGATGCTCCAAGCCTCCCAACCCAAGTTGACATGATTTCCTATATATCTCTTTAAGAGAACTACGGGAAATAATCGGGGCAAACGAGCAGATCGTGTTCCAACACATTTTGGCTAAGATTGTGTCTGCAAAGTGAAAAAAAAAAAATCATCTATTTTACATTTGTCCCTCATATCTTCTTAATTATGACAGCTATTACACAGAATTTCAGGTGTACATACAATAAACATATTGGCTTACGTCATGCATGGAAAAATGAAATCGGCGGTCAACTTAGGTAGTGGTCAATAAAAATGTACTCGTAGCATATTTGGGCTCAAAATCGTCCATATAGACAGGAAAATGCTCTGAATTGAATTTAATGGGTGTTAATACTAAATTGAAAATATAAATAGTAAAAGCACAATACCATAAACTTCCACGATGTTACAGGAGCAATTATATTACACGTGATTACTCAATAAATAACAAAAAACTGCAAAACTTCAATGGCGCACCTTCTGCATTTGGTATGAATATAGGCATTAAATTAAACAGTGGAATTCATGTGGAGCATGATGATGATGGTGATGATGATGATGATGACGACGACGACGACCGATGATGATGAACGACGACGATGACACGCGACGACGATGACCGTGTGCTTTCCGCGGTACCAACGTGTCTTCTTTTGTGTTTAACAACTTAATATTTATTTCATAAGTGTAAATATTACAATAAATACATTTAGAGACACGTTAACTAAAAAAATGAAAAAAATAACATGTTCAATACGTTTCATATAGGGTTACGCGCTTTAGATGATACCTATGGTAAAAACTTTACATTTTAAATGAAAATAACTGAATTCCAAATGGAAGAACTGCTTTTTCGAACCGCGAAACTCGCGCTTATAAGGCGAGATCTTTGCTTAAGCCAATTCGCTCTTTACATAGCGATGATGATGATGATACATGATATGATGAATGATGATGATGATGATTATGTGATGAATGACATGATGATGATGATGTGATGATGATGATGATCAATTAAAAACTTTGAATTGTGGGAGGTAAATCAAAAAAAACACACGATTGAAGGTAGGCAGATACAATGCCAATAATTGGGTGTTGAATCAGTCGTATCTATATATACCTTGATTACCACCAAAGGGCCTCATAACAATGCGAACTGATATGGGATAATGTAAGGCCAAGGCATGCAAGAGGCGCAGATTGTAAGTGTAGCGGTATATGATATAGCATGATATAACTTCTGAGTAACCAAGCAAAATATACCTTCTAGATACTGTACAAACCTTTAAGCTTGTCTTACATACCTCTGATTGGCTAAATACATTACAGACCCATATATCACCCATCAAATTGGCCGGTATACCTCGGAGGGTTAAATGAACCACATAACTCTGACATATTTAATGCATTTAATAACCTGTTAAACACTCAACGAAGAATTAGACCATGAACACTGTGATCATCAGCAATCTATGAAAACTATAAAAACATTGTTTTGGCGTCGAAATTTTCGGCACATGATTTTCCAAAAAACAACAAACAAAGGCGAATCAACTTATCGTTTTCAGTGATGTTAGAGAGAAGTACCCTTGAGAATGGTTCAAATCTAATTTAGTGTAGATCAGAATGTCGAGAGCTGATTGTGTCATCTAGTAATGAACAGTTGGTAAGACGGAATAAAAAATACGAATAAATTTATTCGTCATTTTCCGCACTGGTGGCTGCCACTTGCAGGCAGACAGGAATTTGTGGAGCGCATTTAAAATATGGTGAGATATCACTTCCAGGGAGGTGGGAAGAGATAAGAGTATGTTTGGCAACAGTGATCGTTGTATATTATATTGGCGAATTGGGAATGTTGGTACTTAATAGTGGGGGTAGGTGGTAGTAATTAAGAGGTCAAATATGGTGAGTTACCATTATGCAAGTTAGATATGGCAACGTTTGGGATGTTGCGTCTTATGTTGATGTATTGTGGGATGTTGAAAACCCATACAAAATTGAAGGCCTTTTTGTAGAATTTTAAAGTGGTGAGTTATTCAGAGATTTGCAAGAGTTGTGTTTGGTAAACATTCTGTTTGGTGTGTTAATACGTAGAAATAAAAAGGAGGGTTTGTACTTGTCAAGTATAGGGAGGGTAGTTTAGAGGGGATAAATATCTGGTATGGTAAGTTGTAACCTTACAGTTACAGAAAGTATTTTGATGTAACATACTATTTCATATATTGAAAAGTAATGTTGGGGAGAAGAAGCAACACAAAAAAAATTATGATACTCTGTGGTAACTCGCCATATTAAACTCTCGGACAACCTGCCCTCCTAATTCAAAAATATAAATTACACCAGTCATAACACACCACATCCAACTTTTTTTAACGAATCATCTAATAATCTGAAGGTAACAACTCACCATATTTTAACTCTCAAAATGATCTTCCCCACTTCAAGTACAACATTTCCACTAATCACTACAACACGCTACATCACAGCGTTTGCTAAATAGAATCTTCAAATGGTTGTTTTTTGAAGAGTGACAATCGCCGCATTTGAAGTCTCCAAAAGATTTCCCTAGTGTTAAGTACAAACAGTCACAACATGGACTTTCCGTCGATGTGATTTGTTTATTCCGCGGTTATATTTTCTATATTATGTTCTCATTACATACAGCATAATTCAGAATATTACAGGGGCAAATAAATTTGTAAGGGAACATAGTTCATAATTCTAAAAAGTATGTCCTATTCATTTGTATGTATAGTCTGGTAGCTAGCTGTAGCTATAATGTCTAATGCGGCGCCCCACATTTTCACAAGGAACGAATTTGTTTTATTCGTATATAATAAATTCGATCCAACTGACGGATGAATGAGCTTTTCAATATGCAAAATTTAGTTATGTCAAAAGGACAAACATCCAGTGTAATTTTCTCTTGTTCGAAACAGTTACCTACAAGATAACGGTGAATGAAAAACCGGCGGCGACATCAGTAAAAGCGGTATGTTGCAGAGCGAATGTATTAATCCAAATACTTGGCGAGAATGGCTCCTCCGCACGCGTGAAATGAGGAAATCAGTCACACACAAAAAGAAGACATTTGAAAGTGGTTTAGAAGATATCTTTTCTTCACCATGGCCTAGTCTGGGAACTTGAATACATAAAGTCGGATTAAGGCATGATAATACAGGTATGTGGTGCCCGAGGTGAGTTTGAACCAGAGAAGAAGATGAGAAAGAAGGAGATGGCTCGAATTTACAATCCGATTACCCAGGATTCCTATCATTCATCAGCTCTTTGTTAGGAAACTTCAAGGGCCACTCGTTGGAACTTTGAAGTTAATTGTTCAACCGCCTCAAGCTTGGCCGTTCGGGAAAGTTTACAACAGGAAGTAATTGACAACTCCCACTTAAATAGCTTATTAATTTCCAGCTAAAAGATCTATGCTGGCAATGAACTCCGCGGTTGTTCGATGCATGTTTTTATTTTAATCGTTGGCGAAATAATTGAGGAAATCAGTGACCTTTTAACCAAAGAAACAGCAAAATCGACCCTTTTTTCGGTAAGCTAACCATTGATTCAAGTTTTGGGGGGCAATTAAAAGCTGTTATTATTTTAGCCTAATTTACCAATCTCCGGTTATTCCTGTGAAAATATGTATGATGAATGCTTAGATTAAATGGCATATTAAATAATCTTCAACATACTTTTTTGTGTAAGCAAATGTCCAAAGTGCACAAATTTACTTGAAAATTTGGGGCTCAAAGTTGTTATAACTGATGCAGGCGAGTACATTTGCGCTGTTACTGGTCACCAACCATAGTGTATAGACCCTGTGCAAAAATACCAATTGAAAAACTGGGTATTGAATTGTTTTGGGACTTTTAATGGACAGGTTATGCATGTTCTCCAGCATTTTATGTTAGCGTAAGTCTTTGGTCCAATCGATTGCATGGATTTAACATGTTGGACATGAATTAGGGCGGTTTGAACAGTTTAATCTTTTGAAGTAGCAGTTCGAACCACCTCCTTCTTTCTCATCTCTCTGGTTTGAATGTAGCATTGGAGTGTATTCCCAATAGTAAAACTTATGGAGGTGTTGTTTATTTGACAGAAGCGGATTTGACGGGACCGCAGAGGCAAAGCGTGCCGCAAAGGGGCCCTATCATTCTACTCGGTCCCTGCCTGACATATATCGGTTTCTTGCACACATGTTTTCCTAGAAAAAAAATTCAACTTAAGAGATTTTGGTATCGGTTTGACGGTCATATTTTTCTGTGGGGGAATTTTATGTGTGGAAAATTTATTGTACACGGGAAGGATTGCCGCCGCCGAAAATAAAATTCAAGCCTATAGCAGTGAAGGAATAAGGGCGTTGCAACGCATTCTTCTAAAAAAATAAACCACAACGTATGCAACTGAAAAGAACTTGGCAGGATATGTTTGTTTCCATGGTATTTGCACAGGGTTCTA
>JAMKCH010016244.1:0-70627 GCA_023653785.1 Ophioderma brevispina
GTAATTAAATGCATCAAAGAAATGGTATTTTAAGTGTTATATGTTAAAGACATGAATGGTTACTAACGTGACGACAGTATAACATACCAAGAAACAACTGTTTCTTATTCAAAATGACCGCTGATGTGGTTCTTGTTTTGTCAACCCCAAATGTTTGATTCGCGTGCTCTAAGGAGTCTCATCCGTATTCGACTGCATGACACCCGTTGATTTCTAATGTTGGTCATGGTGAGAGTACTATAGCTACGGGTTTTTTACTATGTTACCATGATGATGTCGATGATGCCACGATTATAAGAATAACGATGGCGTTGTGATGGTGGCAATAACGATTGAAATAAGGACACATCGAGCGGACGCCGACAATGCGCTGATGCGGCTGATGATGATGCTGATGCGATGCTGATGACGATGACGATGATGACGACGACTACTACTACTACGACTACGACTACGATGACGACGATGACGATGTATATTGTCATGGTGTTTATACAAACCAGCAAATTTGTATACAAACGACTCCCATAAGCGGTTTAAGGGGAAACATTCACTGTTGACGAATTCAGAAATTACAACTCTTACAATTTGGCTCCTTAAAAGGTAATACAAAGATTGAAACGGCGTTTTGTCCATTCCTGCAGAACAGAAAAAGGGAGTCCTTGCGTAAAAGTGAGTCCATTTTTATCCGTATAGTGAAACACTTTGCCTCATGAGTCACCTTGACTCATTTTGGACCGGTGTTTCACTATACGGACAGTGCCTCACCTTTTTTCTGTGTGTGTGCTCTGATTGAAGGACAATTATAAACTAAACAGAGTAAAGAATCAATCAATATCTCTCTCTCTCTCCTCCTCGCGTCTCTCTCTATATATATATATATATCGTCGTGGGTCTGCATAATGCGAATCAGCATAATGCTAGTTCTGAAAAACGGCGTTGAAGTTTTTGAGTTACCTATGAATGTGGTGTAATTAAATGAAATAAAAGGAAATGGCTATTTTAAGTGTTATATGTTAAAGACATGAAATGGTTACTAACTGAACTACAGTATTAAATACCAAGAAAAAGCTGTTTTCTTATTCAAAATGGCCACTGAATGTGGGTCGATTGTTTGTCAACACAAATGTTTGATTCGCTGTGCTCTAAGGAGTCGCATACGTATTCGACCGCATGAAACCCTTTGATTTCTAATGTTGGTATGGTGAGATTACTTTAGCTACGGGTTTTTACTATTTTAAATGATGATGCCGATGATTCCACGATGATAAGAATAACGAATGGCGGTGATGATGGTGGCAATAACGCTGAATAATTAACATCGAGCTTGACGACGACAATGGCTGCTGATTGCTGCTGATGATGATTCTGATGCTGATGCTGATGACGATGACGATGATGACGACGACTACGATGACGATGACGACGATGACGACGACTGACGATGTATATTGCATTGTGTTTATGTTATCAAACCCCTGCAATTTGTATACAAACGACTTTCATAAGCGGTTAAAGTGGGGAAACTTCACGTTTGACGATTCAGAAAATTACAACCTCTTACAAATTTTGCTCCTTAAATTAATATCTTTCGTTCGTTCTTCTTT
Source organism: Ophioderma brevispina (assembly GCA_023653785.1). Taxonomy (NCBI): domain Eukaryota; kingdom Metazoa; phylum Echinodermata; class Ophiuroidea; order Amphilepidida; family Ophiodermatidae; genus Ophioderma; species Ophioderma brevispina. The sequence continues at coordinate 1,608 of JAMKCH010016244.1, forward strand.
AATTAGTCGGCCAATTATTTTAACTCATTTTGCAGGAAAAAGAACCTATTATAAATTTCAAGAGTAAATACGTTCGAAGGAACACAAACATGTAGTGCATGTTATATCAAAAATTAAATAATAGAATATGCATGTTGTAACACACCATAAATATTGGCTAGAACTGTTCAAATTGAGCTCAGAAATATTTAAAATGTAACTGGAATGTTTCATAACTCAAAAGATTTTGAAGGAAACAGTGGTCTATATGTCTTCAGTTTTTCTTAAATTTCTCATTACATATATAGTTCTATTTTTTAAAGTACGTAGCGTTTAAAATATATACATCTTGAAACGATTAACAATTAAATGGGTATATACTCCATAACTCTAACATAAGCTAAACAATTTAGAGAGCACCAACGCTTATACAAACACCTCCCAAAGAAAATCAATCTTGTTCCTGAAAGGAGAGTTTTTTTTTAAATGATGTATATTTATTATTTATTTAGTTTGGCAGAATATCAAGAAACATCAAAGAAAATCAAACTTTTCCGCACTATGTTTACAGCCTATTTTTGTAACACGGATTTACTAATGGGTGGGGTGTTAAACCCCCCGAGAAGTCATATTTAAAGCAATATAAGCAAGAGATGATTTCGATGTTGGTACCAGTGAATAGCATTGGTCCACCTTTTCTACTGCTTCCAACATACCTAGATGGCGTCACAATCGACTCAAAGTTTCAATTGCAAAAGTGGTCATTTCCACAGACACACATCCACATCGCAGCACACTGTATAAAATGCAAAGTGAAATTTTGCATTAAAAAAAAGTAGGAATATTGGATTTCCCTGCGGGTTTTGGTCCAAATGATATGGAAATGACGAGTTTTTACTCAACATATAATTTTTATGAGGCCATACTATGCACAATATTTAAAAAAATGTCTAATTACTAAAGGTAATGCAGTATCATTTTATAGGCGAATATGTCCTCGATGTCGGAAAAACTAAATGACGCCCATTATTTTTTATTTTTCCCGCCCACCCCCCCCTCGCGGGAGATCGATGATACTACAAATTTCTATTCTATTAACTAAAGAAACTATGATTTTATTTGGATTGTTTGTTTGTATAGGTTTTAAGGTATATGCCTATTTATGTTTATTGTGTATGCTGAGTAATGAAAAAAGATAAGAAAATTCATTAGCGGCTCATTATTTGCAGATAATGGGCAGTAAACTGACATCAAATGCTACATTTTCAATAATAGGTAGAGTAGAGGTAGTAAGAAAACCACTACCACAATCGACTTCGATCTACCCCGGTGATGGTGCTACTTCACATTTGTTCGCCAAATTGAGCAGAAGGATTGAAATAATATTTGATGACTTAACGAAAAATTTTAAAGTTTTTGCGCACCGAGGGAAAGTTGACCTGGGGTGGTACTCCTCCCCTTTGGTAATACGAGATTAATTTCACTATGCCCCCCCAAAACAAATATAATTTGGTGTATTTGTACAAATGCTAAACTACCAAACTGGATAATTCTTTTTCACGACACACAGATCGTAGGTTTTCAGTAAGTACAAGTAACTAAAATTAAACACAAAAATAAAATAACATGTCTACCCTCATGAAGTATAGAAAGGTCAATTTCCCGATTGTCCTTATATCTTGATAGACCTATTATCGTTTTTGATCACTGAAGTAGCATCTTGTCCCAACGAATACGTATTCGCTCACAATTTATCTGGGTGCCTCTGAGATAGTTGGACACGCAAAGCTATCGAATACGTATTCGATTGTTTGAAACCCGTTTTTATACAATGGCGTGTTTATTCGCCTGCGGCTATTTTGGTTAGTGAGATGTAATTTCACGTTTTATTTTTGGGTACAATTAACGAGTACATAAAATTCAACCAGAAGCAACTATTAACCAATTTGACCAAAAAATCTAATTCACATACGACGATTGTGTTACCAGTGTGTTTGTGCTTTCGATGGTATGCTACTTACCAATTGCCACGTCGTCCTCCTATATAACCTGTTCGCTCCACAACAACTTCAACCGTCCATCATTTCACTAACTTGGTATGCCTTGCGTCATCACAGGGTCGACTACGTTGGCTTTGAATTCGAATTCAGCTGAGGAGGAAAAAGAGAAAGTACTTATGGTTAATTGCTGCATATTTATCATTTATCTATTTATTGATTGATTAATTTATTTTAATTGATTTAAACCACTGTCATAACAGTAGCACACTCTATTCGACGATGCGCATCATTAATAACAAGTAAAACAAACAACGAAAAAGGAGCGGACAAAGGAAACAGTGGTAACATAAGAACATGCATCCATAACACCGCACAGGAACAGACACAATGGCCACTGTGCAGGCACAGACCTGCACACACGCGCTCGCTAACATAATGCGTCCACTCTCGCAAAAACATGTTCGCAGGCACGCCCATACAAACACATGTACACTCTACACCCGGTACCCACCCACGCTCACACACACACACACACGCACGCACGCAAACACACACACACACACACACTCACCCCCCACACACAAACACACACACACACACACCTAGGATCGAAATAAATATTGAAATTGATAATACTCTAATTCATCAGGTTAAGTCGACTAAATTCTTAGGCCTTCATAATTTACCTTTGTGTTTTCACACTCAGTTACATATTTCTAGCATCATCAGTAAAGTGTGGCCATTTCTCCCTCACAATTCCCTATAAACGTTTTACAACTCAAATCCTTCCATATTTGTCTTATGCGGCTATGCTTTGGTGTGATCCCAAAAACTCTAACCCCAAACATTGTTTTCACCATAGTGGATATTAGCAAAGGGTCTTTCAAATCAGTGAACGCAAAAGGTAGTATCACCCTGCCCTACATTGAAGGGTCTCCGAGCCCATTGCGAGGCTGTTTCAATCGAAAGGGATCAGGACACATAAGGCCATGAACTCTCTTCGCCAACAATTGGTATCCCCCAAGACAAAGCAAAAACGGAACAGAATCAGGCACTTTATATCATATCAAATGTTCCGATTGTGAGGTAGTCTATATGCTGGTGAATCTGAAAGAGCGTCGAAACCAGACTAGCGGAGCATATTCGGCCTAGTTCTCCCTCCTTTCCTGTGGCTTCACACCTGAAAGCCACAAAACACAATGTGGACTGGAACAATATCAAGATCTAGGATGAAGACTCGGAATGGTTTAACAGAGAAGTGGGGAAACTATTAACATCTTCAGACACGCCAGCAACCGTAACAAACAAAAAGGGCGCTACCCCCGTGTACCATAACGTCATATGACGTCATCAACAGCAGTTCATCATGTGACCATCCAGATAAATAGCAGTTTGATAAAGACTTCGCGTTAGCAAGTCGAAAGCTCACGTAAGTGAACTAATGTTTGCTGTAAGGGTAATGGATTCTCATAAATAACGCTAACCTTGATTCAATCGTTCTCCTCCAAAAGTTATAGGGCAGTGGCTATATGCCGGGCAGCTAACAACCGGACGCTCCTTGCCTAAGTTATCCGGACTTGCACCATTTCCCTTTTGCTTGCTCACACAGATCCATTGTTTTCATCTTTGTCACCTTTGATAATTTAAGATATTTACATGCTACAGCTTGCAATCTTCATGTATCAGTTCTATTACGGACTTCTTTCTGTAGGTCTTCTGGATGATATTGATACACTTTCCCATCAGTACAATGCTTGGCGTAGAAATGTTTCCTTCATCACTACAGCCAAATACTCCTCTTGCCATTAACACATCTAAATCTCAAGAACCCTTTGCTTTGGAATAAGCTTTCTACTCCCAAAATTCACCTTCCCCTTCAAGTCTTCAAGAAGTTTATTATCAGTACCTAAATTGACTTTTATTTCTATCACCTGTCGCCTATCGCTATCTCATGCATCCTCTCTGTTTGCCCCCGTCCTGGCACTGCCACCTATAATGCAATCTGATTTGCAAATTTGCTAGTTAATTAAAAAATAAAAATACGTTTCTAATTAGGCGAAGCTCATACAGAACTCCAGATAATAGCTATAATTCAAAACTTACCAGAATGACGCATTCATACATACACATACACACAGGCACATGCAGTCAACTAATCAATGCATACACTCTTACTGAACTTAAGGAGAAATATATTCACGTCTTATACGCTGGTAGAACTCTGAAAGGGAGTCTAACTTTAGACCCCGATTTAAACCAGGTTTAGTCCTACATGAGTGGACCTTTTTGCTTTCTAACATACTCTAAAAATGTACTGTAACGGTTGAGAAAATTCTTCATGGATGGACCAGAAATGTCCATCCATAAGGAATTTTATCACCCATTACATTTAACTTTCACAGTATTTTTAAAGGAAAAGGTCCACTGACGTAGGACTAACCCTGATTTAAACCCAGGTCTAAAGTTAAACTCCCTTTCAGAATATTAACCATAGTGTATCAAATAGTAATATTTTAAATACTTACCGTCGTTGTTCAAAATGGTAACGGTTACATCCGTTAACTCCGTACCAGCCGAATTTTTACAAATCTCCCCATCGGAATCATCAGTATCAAATTCAATTTTAAAATGATTCATCCGGATTTTCAATGCAATCGTCATCAAGTATCATTACGTTTACGTTCATCTCAGTAACATCCTCTCCGAATTCGACATTGTAATCGGTTAACGGAGTAAAATCATCACCAGCTGAAGCATCTCCAGGGCCCGCTCCAGTCACTGTATTTACAACTGGAATAATAAGAACAACCAGAACTAAAAAAAATCACAAATCTGCTATGAAATGGTACAGGGCCTACGCACCTTAAAAATTGTTTGGAGTATTAAGTTTTCAAGATGTATTTTCTGTTATAATTGAAAAACCCAATTTAAAATTCAAGTTGATTAATAACAAAGATAATAACGTTTAAAGGTGTGGATAACAGGGTAAGAGTCTGAACTAAAATAAACTGTTAATGGATTAGGTATGGTTAATTTTGGAATGAAACATATCGAAGTGTTGCACGAAGACATCCAAATCTGTTATTTGCTTTTGGTAAATAAAATACACAGTAGAATAGTCTTTGTAAAAGCATCTTCAAATAAAAATATAGAAAATTCACCATGAATGTTGACCAAAGGTCATGTCTTGTCGCAATTTCCTAAATTTCGTAAAATTAAAAAGTGATGTCGGACAATTTCTTAAAAAAAAACAGTAGAGATGACAAATTGCTTATGCAAAAAGAGTAGGATTTCTGTTTGATGTTTTATTTTCTGTTCAACATTTACGAATTTTAAGGGATTTGAGTGAACTTCTATGGTCCGGGAGAAACCGCGTTTAGAAAACGCATTTTCAGTAATTTCGCATTTTCCGCGCTAATCCGCGCACAAATGGCCGAATTCGCGTAATTTTATCAACCTCTACTCCCGGCTAACTTTAATTTTCCCAACTATATACCAAGAAAAAAAATAAACAATTCCACCTCAATTGCTAATCGCGCAACCTGTAAAGTGAATAAAAATTGAGTGAGCTATAATACTCATTCACATTGGAAAACACATAGAAGGCGAATCTAATGTTATACTTTTGTTCGGTCTAATCAGGGTAATTTTTCAACATAATTCTTACTCTGAGTAAATATGCAAGACTTTATATAAACATCTGTCGGCTATTCCAAGTTGTATTGAAGCATTTTAAAAATTTGGCTCCTATAGGCCTTCACAAGATTATTATCCTTTGACCTGTTCTATACCTTGTTTAGTAGGCATCCTACGGATACTAGGCATACATATGGTTGGTGGGGGGGTTTGGTCTCCTTGTCCGGGGCTCGTGGTCTGGGTTTGAATCTTGTATGCTCTCGGTAAGAGAGGGCGGGGGGAGAACTGTGACATTTTTTTGTGAACCGTTTTAGAATTTAACCCCTTCTATGACCTCTGACCTCGGTAACTCAAACTGCCTACGGGTGTCAACGATTCTTCCACTTGGCACCCTGGTCAATTATTTGTAGCAATAAAGTTGCATTACGTTCTAGTACCCACGTTAAAATAATAATGTCGACATTAATAAATAAATCATAAATATCGACGTTCACGCCTCTCTCTAAGTTCTACATCCTAACATCCCTTAATTGCATTAAAAAATCACGGAGCGGACCTCTTCCTTGGTTAGGGGGAAATTGTCCCTAGATCTAGCAAGAAAAATAACGCTACCTCCCTTTTTTGCGGGGATCGTCAGATTATCCTCGTGGGGCGTTAGGGATAAGTCTATTCGACAACTAACGGAGCGGCCGAGCTTTGAAAAGTGCTCTAGTTTTTTTCGAGGTACCCCTCCCCTCGGACAACAAAACACAACCACCTTTATTTGAGGAATAAATATATGAGATTAAGAAAATGATGGTTGTGGTTGAAATATTTGATGGCAGGGATGATTTCTAGGCCGAAAATGCATTTTGGGCTGCAAATTAAGCGAAATTATATTTGTACATTTTTTTAAAGTAACAATATTACAATCTTATTTTTATGGTATCGTTTTTGTTATTGATGTAGGTTTTATACATTGCATAAAGGGTTCAGGTAATAGTCGTTGTGGTGACATGTGGTAAAAAGGAATTTTTTTTTAGGAAAAAAAAGGATTTTGGGGCTAAAATTTTAGACCCTTTATATTGTATAAAACAGAAATCTATAATATAAATGTCAGAGATTGATTTTCTTAATTAATAGACCATATGGCAAATACCATATTTGACTTTATTTTTCCAGATTACTTATGCTCCATACCATATGGTCCTAGACCATATGGTTCTGGAGCATAATTTCGGGCCAAAATCTCACAGAAGCGAGCGCACAGGCTGCTACAACTAAAAACAGTCAATGCAGAAGGAGAAGGGAAGAACTTAAAGATATTTTGACATCAGCAATGGACAAGGCTAGCAAAAGACCTGTAAGTTTGGATACCACACACAATATGCAGTTCACCATTGAGATCGTTCTGTGACTGCTCACAATGCTCAGTTACTATAGTCCGCTTCTCATCCTCTGTTCAGTGACGTCAGTGCGAGGTTTGTTGGTCGCTCGCGCTGACTTGAAGCGACGGCAATTCACCCGCGCGCACAAAGACGACATTTCTTGACGCGGGTGTAAATGTTATGACATCACTGCACAGAGGAAGAGACACGGACTATATACACTCCATTTCCAGTGCAGTGACATCAGCACGAGATTTGATGTCGCACCAGTAAACCTCACGCGATTGCTTAAAGTTACGGTGTGTTTACACTCGCGCACAAAGACGGCATACATCTTGATATGTGCGTTGAAGCTGCGTCAAGGATATGACATCACTGAACAAAGTTAGAAACATGGACTATAATCCATTTACCTTCATGTTGTCAGTGACGTCAACACACTCAGACAGCTGTTTTGCGCAGGGGGGGGGGGCGGCCAAGATAGCGTCGTTTTTGCCGTTCCCATAGGTTTAGCTACATAGACCTGCTACATGCAGGTCAACGAATCATTCCACGGTGGTGCATGGGCTACCCTGGGGCTACCTGGTACCGGGCATGGTACATGGTCCGCAGCTATAAATAGCGGTGACCCTGCGATTGAACATGAGGTCAAGCGAGCCTCATTCAAAATGGATCCTGTTTGTACCGTTATTCATACCAAAAAAATACTTAGACTGGAGTTGATTCTTCAACTCCAACGGATTTTGAGTGGAAAAATATTGATATCAAACATATTTTCGACTTTAGAATATTTGTCAAGTTTTAGTGATTACGTGCTAAACCAATGGGAACGGCAAAAACGACGCTATCTTGGCCGGCCTTCCTGGTTTTGCGGGTATATTTGCACACCGCCCTCAATGTGGGTGGGCGGGCGAGTGGACGTGCGTGCGTGGACGTCAATTGAATCAAATTTAGTCATAAGCATGATGAACAGCTGAACTTTGGTATCATAGAATGAAATAATTTCACTAATTGTTAGTGTTGGACCTTCATTTCTATGTATGAGTTTAAAGTGAACTTTTTATAGATTTTTGTTGTAAAAAAAATTGAAAGGAAAAATACCACTTTTTCGTAACTATATTAAATGCTTACGTCATTACACTCAGTCTACAGTGTGTAAACATGCAAATGATAATATTACCTGCTGTAGAAGAACGTGCTGTATATCCCGTCCTTTTAAGAACTGCTGTCACCTGAACGTTACCTTCTAGAACTTCAATCGTGATGTCCTCCCAACAGTAAGCCACTGGATTCAGACAATAAAAAATGTTAATGCACCTTATGAATATTCATGAACTAATCATGCCAATAGACCATTCCTATGATTGGCCGAAGTTGGCCGTAAAAAGAAATGATGGCATTTTAAACTTCCATATTTGGATATTAGCTAGGTAAGATATCAATTTTGTTAGGGTTGCACTCTGTACATTTACCCGAATTCGTTTTCAGAAGCGACTTCACCAAATATGGAAGATTAAAGTCCCATTATTTCATTTTACGGACTACTTTGTCCAATCATTGGAATGGTCTATTCATTGGCCGATTCTTATTACAAGTGCTGTTTCCCTACGGAAATAGTTCGGACTGTTTTCCTACAACCTCATTCGCAGACTCACAGCCAGGCGTAATAAAATAAATACTACATGGTTTATAAGGAGAAATGTGCACTCTATTTCCCTCGATACTGGCCAAAGGGTCCATCATCCTCCGCGGGTATGGTGTGATAGGCCCGCAGCCATGCAATTCCTTGGGAAAATAGTGTGTGCTATTACACATCATGAATATTCATAAACAAAATCATGCTATTTCATTGGTTGATTCCTATTACGCGTGCTATTTCCCCAGGGAAATAGATTGGACTGTTTCCCTACAACCTCGTCCCCAGAGTCACAGTGAGGTGTAATAAAACAAATACTACATGGTTTATATCGCATACTGGCTACGGGCCTATCATCCCTCACCCTTCGGGTTCGGGTGCCCTACTTCCCTCTAACCATGTTGTATTTGTATACTACAGAGTATGCTTAAAAATACAACACTGAGAAATTAATTTTTTGGAAGGATAAAAACCACTTTGAAGAAAACGTGATATAATGCTACGGGTAGAACAGTTCCTTATAGCTACATATTTTTTTGTGATCAATTTGGACGATTAAAGCAAAATACCAATACATGTCAAATTCACATTGGGCCACTTTCACTGTCTTTGCTGGGAAGGTGTTCAGGGTAATGAGCATAGTGAAAGCTGTGGAAACCTACTGGGACGGTTGACAAGCCATTTGCAGTAGCCCACCAGCCTCTGGGAGATTATTTGGCAAGGGTGGTGAACGTGGTACGGATGGTGCCGGGGGATGGTGACCAAATCAGTCTTGTGATATGGTTTAAATGTAGAAGATGTAACCAAAGTGTATTGTATTTATCTTGTGCTTGGATTCTTGGGATTGGCGTTCTTATGTTGTCCTCGTATGTCCTCATGTGTTTATGGTCTTATTCACTTTTCAGATGTGTTTGATACATTGATAAAGATTATAATAGGCAAAACCTCAAGGTTGAAAAAGAGCGCACTTTTCCGGAATGGCCCCTATGTCTCAGGCCAACAAATGATATTCACATGGTGACAAACTGAAATGAAACCTATTCTACAATCAGTGGGAAGAATGTAAACATTCATTTGCAAATATTGGAAGTTATAGAGTATGGTTTCATTTCACTTTGTTCTAATATCAGTGAGGGTTTACATGAAACAAGAAAAAAAACACGTGCATCTAAGGGGGAAATGACCTCACCATCATGTTCTCGATGGTAAATGTTATCTGCCCATATGGCCACGAATCAGCATACCTACGAGTAGCCCTGGGGGTAATTGGTTTATACATAACCAAACTTCTCATCTTCTTCAACAGTAATGTCTCCGTTCCCCTTAGAAGTACAGCATCAGTGAACTCTGTGGTTCTGGGATTGTTGAAGTCACCAGCATCAAATTCTAAAGTTATTGGTTCATAGCTGAAATAAAATTCGTACTGTCGTCTTCAAAGTCGGTATCGAGTGTCAGCTGGAGTTACTCCCGATTTTGCTCGATCGATCTCTGTAAACAAAGCAATGCAAGATTTAAATGGTGGTGTTTTGTCTCTTGGATGCCCACCAAGTTAATTATATCGGAAACAGCACTCAGGAACCAAAGCTACTTACTCACATGATAGGATTCGTTTTTTATTCCACTTTTAAACTCACCAAAACTCATAACAGATTGAATAATAAATTATAGACTGTTACGGGGTTGAAACCCGAACCCTAATGTTCACAGACTATCCCGACACAGTATGGCACACTAGTTAGTGGGTAGAAGGGGGTCTCGTGCACCCCCCTGAGATAATCAATTTATAATCAATGTCTCTATATCCCCCCAGACAAAATGGCGTAGAAAACGATTAGCTATGTTAAAAAAGTCAAAAATTGTCCAGTGCCAATTTTTAGGAAATTTATTCAAATAGGATCGCCATTACAGAAAAATATATTTGGCACCGTATCCTCAACAACAAGAAACCAAATATTTTTCTTCTAGATGCCATTAAGACCGCTTGCATGCATATTGTATTGTTGTTTTGCTTCGGATCAAGATGGTAGCCAACATGGCCGCCTCAAAGAGCTACAAAGTATAAAAGTGATAAATGCCTATTGATTTAGTCGCTCTAGTCATAAATGAGAAAAATAAATAAGGAATACATGTCTTCGACCATTAGGAACTCATATCTGCATGTTTTACTTAGTGAGTATATTTAACATTCAATATGGCGGCCAATTTGGTCGCCTTCAAAAATGTGTTAAAAAACTTAGAACTTAGTTATATTGTCACCAAATTAGGATGAAATGTGAATTAAGTATGAGAAATGGTGTTTGGAACCAATTAAAAACCCAAAGCTGGTATTTTGTTGGGTAACTTATTTGAAAATGAAGATGGCGGCTAATATCACCGAGGTCAAAAATCTTGAAAGCGGCTTGTAGCCGACATCTTGATTAGAAATATTACTGCAGAACAAAAATAGCATTATGAGTTACTAATGAATTAGACATATTTTAATATGCATTTAATTCTTTCTGGGTGGTATGTCTAGATATAAAGCTGATATATGACAAAATAGGGAATTTTTTAAGGTTTAAATTCTTTTTTTTTTGTCTTTTGTTTTCATTTTTTTTGGTTTTTGTTTTTGTTTTCTTATTTGATTGTGGCCATATTGACCGCCATCTTAAATTTTACCAAAACGAATTGCCAGCTGTGTGTTTATATTGGTCAAACGCATATATCTCATACTTTAATGTCACATTTTCATCCTTGAATTTGGGGACAATATAAGGTAATTCTAAGTTTTAACAACATTTTGAAAGGCGGAAAAATTGGCCGCCATATTGAATGGTAAATATACTTCACTAAGACAAAAGGCAGAATATGAGTTTCAAATGGTAAAGACATATATTCATTAATTTATTTTCTCATTTTATACTCTTACGACTAATAAACAGGCACTTAGAACTTTATTACTTTGTAGATCTTGAGGCGGCCAGTGTGGCTGCCATCTTGGTATCTGAAGCAAAAACAACAATACAAATATGCATGGCAAGCGGTCTAATGGCTCTAGAAGAAAATTTTTGTTTATTGTTGTTGAGATACGGTGGACAACTAAATTTTTCTGTAATGGCGACCAATTTGCATAAATTTACCTAAAAAATGGAAGTGGGACAATTTTTGAATTTTTTAACATAGCTAATCGTTTCTACGCAGTTTTTTCTGATAGCGAGACATCGATTAGAAATTTATTTCAGGGGGGTGCACGAGACCCCCTTCGACCCACTAGTACTACAATTCGAGCTGGCCCGATAAGAAAAATACATTGTGGTCCCATTCTCCATAAGAAACTAAATTCGAGTTTCTGATGTGCCGCAAACGCAGGTTATTCAGTAGATCTCTCTCTCTCTCTCTCTCTCTCTCAATTGAGGTAAATGAGGTTGGCATTGAAATGAATTATTGCTATTGATTCTATTTGCCACATATTGCACCATGTTTTTCTATTTTGCAACATTCTATAAATAAAACCCGTGGACCTTGCCGTTCAGAATAGCATGGAAGACAGAGATAAGAAGGAACCATAACGACTTCCACCATCCGATTTTAATCTGTTTATCCATGCAGCCACACAAAGGAAGGCATTCAACAGCGACCCTGTTGATCGTAATCCATCTGCCGCAATCGATGTCGGCGAGCAATCATTAATGGAGAATTTGTTGAAAAACGCAATGATGAGGTGACAGGTGACGTCAACCGCCGGGCAATGAACAAAGCACTGACCGGCAGTATGCGTTGAGCACCTGCAGGGCTTGTGCTTTAAAAATTCTGCGCTCAATAAGGCGTGATAAGGCTATTGAATGATGTGGTAAACTGTATGGGCATATTCTCGGACCTCTAACATGTCAGTAGACCAGGTTGCCTTAACTTGTGTTTGAAATATTGACTCGTTCTATATCCGACACCGTTAAATGCAAAAGTATATTTAGTGCCCAGTGCCCAAATGGAGAAATAAGAATGAAAGTTTGACTAAACGTTTCTGCTTAACCCGGGGTGGGGGTCGTCTTGGATTTTCTTTGGGTACCCATGCTCGTTCCAGGGGTTCTGAAAGCGACCCCTAACGGGACCAAGTTGAGGTGTAAAAATATACAACGGACCCGAATTGGGACAGGTTTTGGTGAAATTTATACTAGTTTTCAGTGAAAATATAGTTGTTTTTTTTTTTTTAAATGCCAAGAACTATCTCACAACTCTATGGAAGAATCTACTTATAAGAGGAACTCCCAGATAAATCTTTGGAGAATGTCACCAACACCATCGGTGATGCCATGCAAGCATTTTTCCCACAAAAGGTGATCAAGGCCTTTGAAACTTATCCAGAAGGTGGAACGAAGCTCGTCTAAATTACGACAAGGCTAGAAACGAGTACATACCTGTTTCTAGGAAAGCTGCTTCCACTCAAAAGATCAGAGCCAAAGATAAATGACAGATGAGCTCCAGACTGGATCCAAGTCATGGTGGTGGACAGCTCGCCGCCTAATGGGTAAAGGAGGCAAGTCTGAAATCCCAGTTCTTAAATCAGGTAACTCCACATACCTCTCTGCCGAGGAAAAAGCTGGACGTTTTGTGAATTTCTTCAGTAAAAAGTCTATCATTCCAACTGCTGCAAATGACAAACCCGTCTCCAGCATTCCTCGGCAAACTAGCTCAAGCTGTGGCAACATGGTGTTCTGACCAAGGAAGGTAAAGAAACAACTGTTGAAACTAGATGTCAGGGAAGCCTGGAGCAGATGGCATCCCAGCCATTGTTTTGATAAGTGCTTCCCAAGAACTGGCGGTTTCACTGGAATGTCTATTCCAACTCTGCTTTGACAAGGGACACATACCAGAGATGTGGAAAGCAGCTGAGGTCATCCCATTTATAAGCAGGATGACAAGCATTCGCCTAGTAACTACGGCCGTTCTCCTAGCAGTCTATAATATCCAAGGAAATGGAGCGACTGATCTACGAAACAATGTGGCGCCATCTTGATACATATTCATTGATATAAAACAAACAATTCGGCTTTAGGTTTGGCCATTCTACATCTGATGCTCTGACCTATGTTTTCCAATTCATCTCTAATTCCGTCAATGACGGAGTTGAGGCAAGAAGTGTCTCGAAATCAGCAAAATATTCGTCAGAATGTGGCATTTTGGTCTACTGGCCAATCCTTCTGCATTAGGATTCTTAGATAAGTTTCTGAATTGGCTGCAGAACTACCTGCGCGACCGCTCCATCAGATTCATCCTAAAACGGGAGGGCATCCAACAAGACGTCGATTCATGCAGGTGTAGCACAAGGTTCAATCCTCGGCCCTCTTCTTTTCATTATATTCATTAATGACATCACAAGAAGAATCCCGAATCATCCTCTATGCAAAAGATGTCACAACATGGCCTTCATATAGCTTTTAAAATGGACAGAATCAAAGCTGCGGCCTCTCTCAACAAAGATTTGCAGGAAATCGAGTCTTAGGCTTTAACTGAATGGAATGTACTATTTGGTGCTGCCAAGTGTAAAACTGTAACAATATCAAACAAGAAAGACGCTGCAACCGGCCATCCAGGTCGTCACTTCTTTGGAACAACTCTAGAAGAAGTCGACAGGGTTGATTTACTTGGCTCTCCATCAGTAAGGACCTGTTTTGGTCCTACCTGTTACCAAAATGGTTTTTTTTAAAAACGGCCAGTCAGTGAGACTAGATTGCTCCGTCGAGCTGCACCTATCTTGAGACAACTCACACGTTGATGTTATATATAAATCCAAAGTTCGAGTCAAAACAGGAATATGCAAGCTCAGCATGTGTGTGGAGCAACACCTACTACACTATCCCAATTTTATTGCAATTTAGGACGTGCCATTGCCCAACGGTATCCCTGGAGAGTGATCTCCACCTCTTACCACATTAACCACGGGACCATCGCAGGGAACTGAAATTGCCACTCTTTTCCATCGCAGTTTTTGGACAAGCAGCAGATATCTCAGCGAAGCTGTACTGAGCTGCTCTCAGTTGACCTTGCCTTAGCCGCTGTCAGGTCTCATGACCTTGCTCTGAAAAATCCCAAGGTCAACTTGATCTCCCACAAAGAGCCTTCCCCATTATCTGTAGGATGAATATGGAATGCCCTCCTTCTGCCTTCATGTATCATAAAACCAGACTTCAGCGCGTCCAAAGGGAGGTAATTGCTATCTTGGCGCCAATCATTTTTTTCCGTCAGCGTTTATAATTAGATAATGCTTGTTTTAATGTCTTGATTAGCCTTGGACATGACAAAAAAATACAGCTAGGCCTTATAAATAGACCATGAAAGTCATCTGTGTGGTAGAATTCATGTCATCACAGAATCATTTCACACAACAACAACTGCACGACCTCAATTTTCAATTTCCTCAGAGAATGGCAACCTATATCAGAGGTCAGTGACCTTTCGGACACAAAATCTAGTTCTAAACACTTAGTAATTTGTGGCCAGCATTCGTGCTTTGGTAAAGTAGGTTCTTTGACCACTGATATGAATGATCTCCTTCACACCTCTCTCGAGGTCTCGATTACCCAGGAGTGCATGGTTTTGGGTGTATTATATGATTATAGGGAGTTTTGATATTGGAATGTATCGGTGCGCATGCTACAGAGCGCATACTCTGTACCATGGAGCGTATGTTCAAGAGATTATGTTGAATAGAGATTTTACTTTTGAAGGGGAAGTTTCTGGAGTTTGAGTATGCACAGGTAATTTAACAGAGCAGATTGATTGGAACTTCATATTTTTTTCTTAATTTACTATGATATACTAAGATCTTTTGAACAAAAGGTTTAAGAGATGTTTTTCATGTCACTGGGACCGAGAATGCCCATAGGAAATGCATGTAAGCAGTTTCACAAATTACCGTTGGAAATACCCAATGCCCAAATCGAGAAGATCGTGTCCCCTACCCTCCCTGTACAGAACCACCATGTTAGTCTCACCTCTTGATCGATTACGGGCTGTGACAACAGAGATACAGAATGCTTGGTGCCTTGCCGTATTGTAGTTATAACACCGGTAACGAGAGAATAGTTTGGTGTAAAGTGTCAGGTACAGGGTCACGTGTCAGGTATCAGAAATCAGTTTGCTCTTCGGGGGCGACATATATTATAAATAAGACGATGTTAAATCAAGTTGTACGTGACCCTTCCCAAAGTGCTCTATTTTTTTTCCAAAAGACAACCGTTTATTATGTATAAACAGTACAAAATTTACCTTTTTCCCTACTGATCAAACACCGACGTACGATGACGATAATCGGTTTTTTTTTCCAAATGTAGGGATACGTACGTCATTTTTACCTGAATGGGGTCCCAGAAGCAAAATAATAAACCATCAATGCCGTGAACGTAGTCCACATCTTTATTTTTTCAAAATTGGCTGTTATTCCCATAATCACATTCTTTTTAAGATTCACATCTGTATATGTTCTTTAATATGAATATCAATTGTCCCCGCAACTTGTGAAAAAAGATGGGTCCATAAGTCTACAAACTGAAAACATAGTCAGCCGGCGCTAAAACCCTTACGGGGGACTGAATGAGCGGGACGGATCCCGTGTTAGTGTTTAGCAGGCTTACAGCACTTGCGCGGGGCGCGGGGGTTATGCGTCTAGATTCAAACGTCCAAGATCTTAGCTTTGTCCAGCTTCACTGTGGACCCAGAGATTTGACATGATCTGAACTTTGAGACCATAAGTGACGCTGCTCAGCCGGCGGTGCCAGAACATCTAGTTTTGAGAGATCTAACAGTGTCACCTATTATACGTTTCTGTGCACTGGCCCCTCGGGGCCCATTGTTGTCCTTGGCAACGAATGTAGTCGATGAGTCCTTCTTTGTCCTTGGCTCTGGTTTTTTTCCTTCGGAGAAACCAAAAGGTCGGGGTGGGTTTGAATGCCTCTCTTACCCCGTGAACACCAAACACCTTTTTCAGGCTTCAAGGTACCTTTAATATTGGCAACCACCGCTTGTTCCCCTACTTGTAACGTTCTAGTTTCTGTCGTAGCCTGACCCGTAGTGGTTGGAGATTAGGTTTGGCTTCTCAAAAACTCAATTCAGGATTACCACACTTTTTTAGCCGCACTGTTTAATATTGTGAATTAAATCTCTTATCGTTTGATCCTATACAAATATGAGTTTGTCGTGTATAGTGTCGGGTTATAAGTATATGTCGGCCGTGAATATAGACACTGCCATATTATATATTATATTAAAAGTGGTGGCAACTTACGATATTCAAGGCATGTCGGGTGATCGGCACTACCACCCGATACCTGAACAGTGACGTCGAAGTTCGTATCCTCGGTGCTCTTTTCCTGCACTGACACCGATTTCTGGGAGAAGCCAATCCTTGGTTTTTTGTCATCAGGAACTGCAATCAGTTAATATTTTGCTTAATATTTTTAACATAATGCATTCATTTTAATTCCTGAACAGTATTAATACCGAAAAGTAAAGTTTAAAAAATATTTGTTTTTAGTCCCTTAGGCGATGGCGGACCTCCTTCAAAAAGTACATTTTGTTATGATGATACATCAAGCACACATTTCCCAGTATTTTAGCAACAACATACATCGAAATCAACAACTACCAAGAACAGCTTATACGTGCACGTGGCGCCCCCACGCCAAAGCTCTCATTTTCCAGACTCGGCACGCCTAAATCATGCGTATGAGCCTGTTTGTCAAGACCTTGCCGTTTCTTGTTTTCGAGTGATTTCTTGCACAGTTACGTCGAAGGACTCGACTGCTTTCTTTCTGTGCGGTTTCTTTGCACAGTGGAGGGACTCGACCTCAACTGTTTCCTACAGTTTATTTCTTTCTTCCCGTCAACTTTCTGTCCAAACTTCAATTTTCTCGTTCTACCACATATTTCCATCAATATTGACAGGACTTGGAAACAAAGATCAGTGATCATGACCGCATATGTGACCTGACTTGTTTGGGGTTAAAAGTCACGTAATGGTCACAGTGGTCAAAAAGGTCGTTTTCACCAAAATGCTACTTCCCTTACAAAGTTCATAGTATGATCACGTGATTCGTGCATGTGATGTTGACATCACCGACAAAAGTTACTAAATGAAATCTTGATCAAAGGTCATTTGGGGTCATTTGAGATCTATGTAACATGATCACATGACTCATGTTGGTGATGTAGCTTAAGACCCTCTACAAAGTTACTCTCTCAAATTTTAATCAAAGGTCATTTGAGGTCATTCCCTGCCCGAGTCTAAAATATCTTCAAAAATCATAATAATGCAAGGTAACACATTGGGGATACTTGGACAGTTGCATGTAAAAAAAGTGCAAAAAGTTAATCGAGGTCGGCAAAGGCGAATAGACCTTCAAATTCATACCTGTGAGTAAATAAAACATTTATGTACATGTGACATGTGTAATTATTTCAATAAAATAATAACATTATTGACATTTAAAATAATTTTCAAACAGTAGGGGAAATGGTAACATTTCTCCCCCTCCCAACTGCATCTGCAATTTGGTTCGGGGGCCCATATTTTTTTATTAAATACTTGATTCTTTACATGAAACCAGGTACTGAAAAGTAGCTCGTACATTGCTCATATAATATGAGCAATGTTGTTTAAAATATAACTTAAAGCAATATAATTGTAATTAGAATAATTATTATCGGGGATCCTAATAATTCAACGGCTGCTGGAAACGGCCTTCCAATGTGAAATAGCCGGGAAATAGCGCCATGTACGTGTCTACGCTCATCCATAAGTTGTTTTATTGGTTCAGGCAAGTCAAGTTATTAGGTTATCTTCTCGAGGTGGCACTATTTCATCATGGACGGACATAAACGTAGCATTTCCAGCTCTGCCGTTAAGTCCAATCTGGGTTCCCAATTCTAATTACAAAATCGCTTATGTTATGATAAATACGCATTTCTTAGCATTCTCGTTCACATAGTTTCCTAGACAATTACCAACGTAACCAAAATATCAACTTTTGAAAATTGGGGGCGCTCTTAAAAAATGTGCCATTATTGCTTTAAGTAAGGAAAAAATCTACAAACACTCATTTTTTGGGAAAAATGATCGAAATCTATTGAAAGCATTTACTTGTATTCATGTTTACTCACTCACTTGATAATTTGTGCCAAAGCATAGATGTGGATACACGTTTCTGCTGTTTTTGTAAAACTGGCAAACCCCACATTTTCTAAAAATAGCAACAACGCCCAGAGATAAACTAATTTGTTTCTAAGGCTTGAACTTGAGATTGTGTAAAAAAAATGAAAAGTTTTAATTTTTTAGGTTTTTTCTTTTTTTAATGTTTAAAAAAGCTGTAATTTAAAAAAAATTACAGCTTTCTAAAGCAAATTTAAAATATCTCTAGGTCAAGATTAGTTATATCAACCTAAGTATAAAAGGTAGTTTATTTATAAAATGACAACAAATTTCTAGTGTGTAATTTTTTTTTGCGAAGCCAAAGCTCCATTTCCGATTTGTTTGGACTGATGTAACCTGATTTCAACACATTTTCTCTATTTCATCTGTAAAAGCGGCGCCTTATGTTGTATTTACTGTAGCGACTAAAGGCCACCTACCGCATTTGGAGTATGCACGCTTAACTCATTCTTCACGCAACTATAGCAAATATATATATACGCCAACTACTTACTTGCTTTTCCCCATACTTCAACTTCACAAAGAGTAAAGTAAGATATAGCTAAAGCATCGTCCTGCTTATAGATAGAAACATATTGTCCGTAATAGTTATTGTCACATTCTCGTAGGATCCAAGAGCCATCGAAAGCCGCTTCGGTCGGTGAAATAGGCGTACCGCACATCTCATTCAGTTTGCTCCCGCAAGAACCAACACGAACCTCGGCGTCCTCCAAATCGTCTAGATCTAAGAAGCAGGGAGAGCGGATAAACCAACAAGAATAGTATTTAAAAAAGCAAACTCACGTATTGGCCAGGTACTTTAATAGTAATATGAAAGCATTTCATAGTAATATGCCTCAAATTCTTGATAATGACTCTCGCGCGAATTGAGCCATGCGCAATAGTTTTTACCATTGCATTATACTTTTTAAACTGTGGTAAGAATCCACGTGATATCGTTATACAGGGTGAGAACAGGTGTCATCTTGGTGGACCTTACTGCAGCATATAACACCATGTGGCACCAGGGCTTGACACCTGATGGGCAGCTTACTTATCGGCAGCATCTGGAGTCAGTATGTGCAAAGGTATCTTCGAGGAATAACCAGCTTTGCCACCTTGCTGGATCTTCAAGGGGTGCTAGTCCATTCACTCTACACCGCCCTGGCTCTGTTCTACTGTGCTGCTGAATATGTCGCCCCAGCATGGTGCAATAGTTCTCACACAATGAAGCTCGAGACAATACTCAACGAGACCATGAGCACCATTACTGACTGTCTTCGTCCAACTCCATCTGGGTCATTCCATGCCAAAACACCAAGGTGTGGAACCCACCCTCTCAGATTTTGTTGAAATTGCAGTCAAAGGTACATTTTATGGGGCTACAGAGGAGGTCAAAAGGAAAAATTCAAATTCCATTCCGTTTTGAAGTTATGGGCTCTCAAAGTTTTACGACTCGAACTATAAAATTGTGATTCAGTATTAAAAAAACTTTAATAATGCTATTTATATAATCATTAGTTGCCACTTTTGCATCATTAACAAAGCAAGTAAAATTTCTTGCATCCCCCTAGTTAAAATAGGCCTCAATATTGCTATTGTGTCAAAATGGACTCCAAATGGGGACCACACTAGAGGGCTCTTATTTTTGACCGCGTAACCTGATATGAGTTTCTAGATTGAAAAAATAATTAGCATACACTATAACAATCAATGTGATAGAAGTTGGTTTTGTATTTTTGATGTCCTTCAGTGAAAAAATGTGATTTTACATATCTAACAGCCAAATAATCTCATTTGGTTTAAAAGTTGCTGATTCAGAACCTTTCACTATAAAATTGCAAATTTTGACTAAGTATTTTGGGATTGTGTTTTTTTTTCATCACTACAGACCACGTTAGATGTGATCAGTATCCTCCAAACAGTGTCGCCAAACAATTCCTACATGACATGTTAGGTGGATCCATTTCAAAATTGTGCTAGTACTTGGTCCAAATTTTGCACTTTTTCTGGTAAGGTTTCTGATTCTGCAACTTTTAAACCAAAATGGGCCAAACTTTGGCCATCTTTTTTCACTGAGACATCAAAAATACAAAACAAACTTATATCCATGATTGTTAAGTGTATGCTAATATTTTTTTCAATGCTAGAACTTCATATAGGTGTACGCGTCAAAAAACGCCTCTATGTTTGGTCCATTTTGAATCCATTTCGCACCATGGCAACTATTTGGGGCACATTTTTTACTAGGGGGATAGAAAAAATTCTACTTGCTTTGTTTTTGATACAACAAGTGAGCAACACTGATTCATATAATAGCATTAATAAGTTTTTTAATTCTGATCACAATTATACATAGTCTGAGTCGTAAAACTTTGAGATCCCATACTTCAAACCGGAATGGAATTTGAATTTTTCCTTTTGATCTCCTCTGTAGCCCCATGCAATGTACCTTGACTGCAATTTCAACAAATCTGAAGGTGGGTTCCACACCTGGTTGTTTTGGCTGGAATGACCTCATCTGAATTTTTCACCATTGCCTTAGTTGCAACCCGCTGAGGCTTCGAGAGCCCATCACACCCTAAACTGGTGAATAGATAGCTCTGTTGGAGAACAATCACCTGCTGCATACCTGTCAAAAAATCACACCAGCTCGGCAAGACAGAGACTGCGCTCCTCGTCGACCTTTCTGTCGACGCGCGCTAACTCTCTCTCTCCGGCTCCCCATTCAACATCTACAGACATGGAACACTCTGCCTGAACTAGTACGTTCCAAGACCAGACCAATTCCTATCACACCTATGAACTCCACCAACGTCCCGCCAATGAAACGCGTGTTTCTTTTATAGCCTCGTGTTGCACATCAATATTTTTCGCCCATGTTGTGGGGGCCCATACATTCAAAATACATGACAAAGTTTATCGTAAATGAATAGTTGCATCCAACTGTTCAGGGAACCTGAAATTTGTCGTCAGTTGTGAGGTGGATGCCAAATTTAATAACAAATTAAAATACGGGGATCCGAACAAATGAAATAGATGGAAAAGCACATGTTCCCCCTGCATACCATAAATAACGATCGCTCCCCTTATTTTTAAAGAAAAACTTCGTAAAGATTCTAAGCCACTGGCACCTTGGCTGGGAAATTTAAGCAGAAAGAAGCGTGTACCTACGTTTGAGTTTGGCAGGAAAATGACCTTTGACTTATTGCAGGGCTGACGGTCGTTTTCGCATTGGACCGTACATGAAAATTTAAAAAAAATAGAATACATAGGCTACCATTGATGTTTCGGTGTGTCGTTGTTTATAACGTTGCGATCAATCCTTTTACTCAATACTAGTAGTATACCTACCAAAATCTGTTGCAGAGTCTCCATTAAGTATCAAAACTGCTTTGATGTCATACATTGTGCCTAGATCAATTCTCCACCATCCCTCATAACCAGAGTCGGGGCCTGAAGCTGTAAAATATAATTTTATTCCGTTAGTGATAAAACAATAATAACATTGTTTTGAAGAGCGCCCCAATATTTAAATTTGTGAGATTTATGAGTCTTTTATGGTCAGTTGTGCTGGTAATTGCCTAGTATAAACTATATAGTGAATAAAAAAATATGCATGAAAAAACACAAAAATTTAACCCTGATTTGTTTACTCAACTGTGACGCAGTTGATGTTTTCATGATCTGCGTATTTTCGGCTTTCTATGCTGAAAAAATGAAGGAATTTGGCGAAGAAACGAGGTAGATATGAACGATTTTCGCGGCTGCCAGCCGGCTGGTACATTTTACCCCATTCCAATGGGATTTAAACAGTCATGCTGAGTTTTCAGTTCCATTATTTTGTCTGAATATGATGACAGAAAAATAGATCCGTCACGAAAATCTTTCATATCTATCTCATTTTTTCACCAAATTCCTGCGTCTCGCCCAATATTTTTTCAACTCATAGCTCGACCAATTAATTTGGGCTTAATCGATCCACTTTTAAATCAAAATTGTTCAAAAGGGCGTTAATGTTTTTTTAAGAGGGACAACTTCAACCCACTTTGTAATAAAATTGTTACACATTGTTGACAGTAAGAGTATTGTCGAAGGTATCTTTGTCGTATGAAATATCTAATATGCTTTTGCTTATGGAAGCTGGTAGATTCTTGATGATGTTCGGTGGGTGGTTGAATAGCGTATGGATGTATACTGGTCGGTCGTTGGGTTTGCGATATGGGTAATATTTCCCGTTGTCCAAGTTGAGAGTGATGTCGAGGAAGTCGGTGACTTTCAGGTTGCAGACTCGATGGTGATGTTGAGGCCGAGGTCTCTAAATGTCTTGATGATGTCTTTCCTGATTCTGTCGGATGCGGTGCTGGATGTTCTGTGTAAAACTGCTACGCCGTCGTCTCTGTAGAGTCGTATTTTCCCTTGTCGAACTTCTTGGATAGTATTTTGAGTATGTACAAGCCGACGAGGTCACGTCGAACAGGTTGTGACACAAGCCATTATTTCTCTTTTGTTTTCGACACAAGTCATCATTTCTCTTTTGGTGACACAAGTCATTATCTTTCTTTTTCTTACAAGGATTGCTTCCGTCGAATAGAAGCGACTTCCTGGAATGGTGGCTGATGCGTCCGCGGTTTAATAGGTCTTTGTGATGTTTTTTCTTAGGAGCTTTTTTGTGTAGCGTGCTGCTCACTTTACACAGGTTGCGCGTCTTGTCAGCGGGGATGTACATTGCGTCGGAGGTCTTTATGGATTTGATGTCCTTCTTCAGTTTGTTCTGGAATTCGTCGCTGGTAGGTCGAAATCTTATGCTGTCGTTTGAAACCTAACATAATCTACAGCGCCGAAGCTAACCACTCCAGCATCACCTTGGAAATACGACCACCGCTGCTGCTGCTCTATGATACTAAAATGTTGTGCGTTGATGAGGTATATCGTCATGGGAAGCATTTCAAAGGTGTAAAGTGGGTTGAGTTAACACTTAACAGCATAGAGTACCCTGCTAGGGCCATTTTTTATTTTCGGTCCGCGTATTTTAACGCTGCAATATATTTAAAAGTTTTTGTATTTGTCTATTTTTCAGTTGTGCTTGCATTGCCGAAAAAAAAATCAAATCCATAGCGTACTTTTTGCGTTAATTAGTATGGGATCCCTAAGACAAGTGCCCATGACAAAAAAAAATAATAGAATTACTGTGATTCTGATTTTCATAATGGTAGTGAAATAAATTCAACAATCAAACATTCTTGGAAAGTATAGCATGTTTTATATTCATCATGTCGCAGATCACTATAGAAACCTATGGTAAAATTAAAACAGCACAAAAATCACCTAGGCGGCAAAGCACCGATAGTCCAGGAATTTTAGGTCTGTGTACAGAGAGAAGGTGGAAATAAGAAATTGCTGATTTTTTTCAGGATAGTTTCCGAATGTTGTGAGAAGCAACATATCAAAAGTCCCCAAGAGTCCCCCTTGTGCTTATTGAGTAATAAGGGGGTACAGTTTATACAAGGGTAAAAAATTTAAAATGATTCAATTGAGCTAAATCATGGACTATTGTATTCTTCTTGTCATACTGATTGAAAAACTGTATGGTTTGCTTAACTTTTGACCTTTAGTTTTAGGAATATGGGCCAAAAATCTTTCAAGGTCGTAGTGGGGTAAATTTCAAAAACAGCCCGATTTTAACTAAATTAATCCCAAATTACTCGTACATGTTGTACGGTGACATTATGGCAAAAAATGCTTATTCACTCCATCTACATCTTTTAAATATTGACCTTATAGGGCAGTGGCTTTTGACCTCATTAGACCCTGTAGAAACCTGTCATAATGAGCCCTATAACTATGGCAGGAAATTACTTAAACTATTTAAATATATCTTTTCAGTTTATACACAACGAGACAAACAATTTGATACACTTTTGAAAGAATCGGAGCATTCTGAAGCTCTATCCCCAGTATGACCTTGAACCGTTATTTCCCTATAGTTAATAAATGATAAGTCACAGATAGGGCAAACTATACCTTTTTTCAATCCTTATTACATGACGCAAACATTGGTATACATTTAAAGACCATTGGACCTGTACAGACTTTACCCCCTTATTACCCAATAAGCACATGGGGGACTTTTGGGGACTTTTGGTATGTTGTTCCTTATAATATTAGGAAACTATCCCGACAAATTCAGCTATGGCTTATTTATTTCCGGGTGTGTTTCTATTAATCTTGGACTATGAAATCATAGTATGGTCCCAGTTACGGTTTATGTAAGGAATACCATTCAAGTAAGTAAGTCAACCCGTCGTCTTCTTGAGTTTACCTACGGCGCTATTCCCCATGTAGTGATTTTTAATGATTACGTGTATCCCAAGCAATGTACAGAAATCCTCACTATCCCTTAGATCACCGTCAATAGCTTCCTCTTTAAACGCAGGCGCCTGTTCAGCACATGGATCAGAGTTCCTATAGAAACTTGAATCAGATGATACATACATTATACATTTTAATCTATATATATATATACAATAATAAAATAATAAAAATAAAAAAAACATAAATATATATATACCTCACCATATATAACAAATAATAAAAAACAAACAATATATATACTATATATATCCTAATTACAGAGAGCTTAATGAAATTTCACAAAGTATAGACCCGCTGGAAGGCAACCGTTTATTCGTGAAACTCAGAGTAGCGGGTACCTTTCCAGAGGTCTATACTCGGGGAATTTTTTAATATATATAAATATATATAATATAAAATATTATATCTATATCTATATAAATATCTATATATATCTATAATGATATATATCTATATCTCTATATATTATCTATACTAATTGTGACCCTACTAGTAGGTTCATCATGTATCTCGCTCTGCTTTCAGGCATTGAGCACTCTGCCATGAAGATATCTCCTCGCCTATTATATCCTCTAGCTCATATATATTCTATATATATATAATATAGTTATATATTATATAGTATATATCTATATATATATTTTCCTATATTTAACCATAGGCGAACATATTACTATGCCAGGAGTCATAAGGAGCTTTCTTATTATGCGTAATTAAATTCCTGTTTTTGTTAGCTAATGAGATTATCTCTCATTTGTATAACTTAATATTCATTTCTTTTTGACGGAATAAAGCGCAAACAGATAACGTTAAGGCGAAAAAAAAAATCGCGCCTAACGTCAAACCTATTTTCTGAATAGAAATTTCGCCGAGCGGAAGGATCTAGTGTATATTTATAGTATAAACTACTATATATATATATATATATATATATAATATATAGATTATATATATAGATAATATATCTATCGCTATTACAGGTAGCTTAATGAAAAATTTTCAAAGTATAGACCTCTGGAAAGGACAACCTTATTCTTAAATCTGATTAACGGTGGCTTTCCAGAGTCTATACTTTGCCAAACTTTTTATATTATAAATTATATATATATAAATATATATATATATATATATATATATATATATTATATATTATAAATTGTGACACCTACAGTAGGTTCATCAATTTATCTCGCTCTGCTTTCAGGCATTGAGCATCTGCATGAAAGATAGGCTCCTCGCCTATTAAATATATTTATATAGCTATATATATATATTATATATATATCTATATATATATATATATATATTATCTATATATATAAGTATATATTTGCCCTAGATTTAACCATAGGGCGAAATTATTACTATTCATTAGTCTATAATGAGCCTTTCTTATTATGCTAATTAATATTCATGTTTTTTGTTAGCCATGAATTATCTCGCATTTGTATACATTAATATTCATTTTTTGACGGAAATAAAGCGCAAACAAAGATAACGTTAAGGCGAAAAAAATCGCCCTAACGTCAAACTCTATGATTATGAATAGAAAATTTGCTGCCTACGGTAGGATATAGTGATATATTTATAGATAGAAATATATTATATTATATATATATATATAATATATATCATATATATATATATTCTCATATTATATATATATATATACCTTATATATATATATATATATATCCTATTACAGGAGAGCTTAATGAAAAATTTCAAAGTATAGTACCTCTGGAAAGGCAACCGTTAGTCGTGAAACTCTATAACGGTTTGCCTTTCCAGAGGTCTATACTTTGAAATTTTTATATATATAATAATCTATATCAACTGATAATATATATATATATATATATATAATATATATATTATATCAAAGTGATGATAAAACCATCCAATGGAAAGTGCTCACCCTACGGGAGCTAGTGTACTAACAATTTTAAACTTGATACATTTGTTTCAGTACTGTTTTCAGTGAGGGCCTGCAAACAGACACTCACTCCTCAGAAACAAAATGCCATAATACTAGTGTCCACATAAGGTTACACAGTACAGCAGATGATTATTGATTATGTCAAACGTCAAGTGGGTCTCTGCTGTACTAAATGAGACATTTCAGATAATCTACCCTTGTGGAATTGGAATGTTCTTTCTAGAGTAACCAAAGTTGACACTTTCACATCTTTTGTCCGTGGCTTTAAAAGTGCTCAACATCAGAGATGGACAAACCGTAATCAAAGTAGTGTTGTACTTGAGCTCGTAATCTTATTCACTCTTATGGAGGACCTCCTGGTACTGGCGTGATGCATGATGATACTTCCTCATTAGATGAAATGTTTTAGAGAGCTTTTGTTTATACTTTCGGGAACATAAAATAAAATAAGAAAAAAGGCATAAATGTAATAAATTTAGGCATTTTAGGTGGAAAATAATAATTTCGATAACCAATATAGCACAATAGTGTAAAAATCCTTAGATTAGTTGCCCTTTTGGATTTATGCAAATTTAATTACACTTCTGTCAAGATGAATGGTGGCCTGTATAAGACATACAAATATATGTATTCATAAATATAACCAAATTTAGGCATTATAGGTTTCCAAACATATTTTAGATAAGTATTACAACAATCCCTTGTAAAATTTTAGATGGCGGCCATTTGGTTATTCAATTAGTCATATTTTCCACCACTGGATGTTTTCTGGACTTAGTATTGCATCCTGGGGACCTTTTAGACCATTGTTGGTGAAAGAATTCTATTGTATTTTTTTTTCTAGCTTCACCTAGAATTAAAGAATATTTCTACAGCCCTATATATAGAGCTTCCATATAAAGGCCATGTATTATTTT
Source organism: Ophioderma brevispina (assembly GCA_023653785.1). Classification (NCBI taxonomy): domain Eukaryota; kingdom Metazoa; phylum Echinodermata; class Ophiuroidea; order Amphilepidida; family Ophiodermatidae; genus Ophioderma; species Ophioderma brevispina. The sequence continues at coordinate 29,619 of JAMKCH010016244.1, forward strand.
ATTATTAATCAAAAAGCCTGTTTTTCCATCTGTTATGATTAAATATTCTTTCTATAAACATTGGATCTTTTAAAACCGAATTTCTTCCCCCCCGACATTCTTGAAGACTGGAATGTCAAGCTTTTCTTTAAGAGCGTAGTCAAAGGTCAACAAACTTTGTTACAGAAACCAAAGAATTTTGGTGAACATATTCTTAACATGAATTAATATCACTCATCTATTAAAGAAATGTAAATTTGCTTTATATTGGTGACAGATCTAGTAGAACCATCCTATAAATATAATATGAATAATACCAATATTACCCGGCAGAATCCCTGCAGTGACAAGACAAATATATGCTTTTAAAACTTTCGTAGGTTTAAAATAAGGCTGATAATATTCAAACTTTTTGCATGCATACCCCTAACGCCCCTATTTGTAGTAGAAACCATAAGCATCGTTGCCACTTAGGGCAAAAAGCATGAAACTTGGCACATACATTCCTTTGGGTGCACCAAAGCAAACTTGAAGGGGTGCCCAAAAATCGACCCTCATAAAAGAGTCATATGCCCCGCCACCTTTTTGTGCATATTGTTAATTTGTCAAAATGGAAATTCCTCGGAAACCTATCATGTGTGCGTATCAAATTAAAGCTGGAACATAAAGATTGTCTTAAAGATACTATTAGAGGGGTATCGTAGCATTTGGGGTCATTATGGGTCATTGGAGGTCATTGAATGAAATTTACCAAGTTTGGTATCAAATTACACCACATGGCGTGCATGGCATACAATAAAGGGCGTAGTCCCGTAATTATGTCAAACAAATTTTGTGCCATTGTATAAAAAATAAAAATCATCCAAATAACTGATTTTGTTTCTCATATTCAAATGTAAATTACTAGGTAGGTTCATGAACAAAATAGGCATATTCAATTTCCACAATTTTCGATTTGTTGGATATACAAAAAGTGACTTGCTGTTGCCGAACATCCCAAAATGGCATTATCAAGCACCTTGTTAGTACTTTTTTATGTTATTAAAACAGAGATTACAAAATTGAAAGCTGGGTAATAACATCTTTGATATTGTCTTTTAAGAATCTGTGTTCATTTATTAGAAATGGATTGACATTCGTCGTTTGGAGGATGTACAAATTGAACACATTTCTGCAACGTACGGCCACAACGGTTATCATTGGGAAATTGAACCATAAGATGAAGATTTGATTTTATCTTGTTTTTTCATTTAAAAGAGAAAAATAAAAAACTTTAAAATTGTTAAAAAACTAATAAAGTTTTGCAAAAGGGATGTTACTAAACATGAGTAACTTCAAAAAGTGCACTTTTGTGTGTACGTCCACCAAATACAATGCCCCAAATTTCAAACAACCGAATAATTAGAAGTTCTGGGTTCCGAAGTCCACGGAACCTTTCATGACAAGGAAACAAAGTCCAGAGCAAAAAAAAATCATGTGGCGAGTGGCGACCACTTGCAGTTCACTAAGCATAGAGGTAATGTCCTGCAGCCTTACTTCAGCAGTTCTCTACTTACTTGGATATTTCAGGTGGCAAGGTCCACAATAGCTTTCAGGAGTTGTGGACATCCTGAGTAGTAGCTAGCAGTCCAACCAGAGCTCTAGGAGCTTGAGTTTTTTTTGATGGCATGCGGGAGAACTTCTTATAGCCTTTTTTGATTTATAACCCAGTCGAAGTCTCAATATGCCCTTGATAGTTCAGGGGAAACAATTTATGCATGGAATTGAAATCAATATGGTTCCAGGCAAAGAACAGGGTTGCTAGTGTCCCAGCACTCGTTGTATAGCATGAAAGTCTTGGTGATAGCAAGTGCAACATCAAATATATCACATCTCAAGAACTAATTGAAATTCAAGAAATGTTATCACAGTATTGGAAGGTTGGACTCTTTGTCATCATTGTCAAGATGTCCCTTTATGCACGGAAAGGCTGAAACATACGGTTATATTACAGTTCCTCCAAAAAGCCCAATTCTCTCGTCTTTTCAATTGTAGTTGAATGACAATGAAGGCTGTAGCACTACACCGTTCGGTGGTGTGAAATAATTTGAAACTTGCCTTGACCAATGTTACATCATGTACAGTCTCCCCCCAAAATCTAGAAAAAGGATCCATCAAAGTAGTGTTGAGCTGCAAAGCATTCCGGTCAAGCTTTGCCCAAGTATAAGTGCTGAGGACTTGATGGTTGCGCCAGGTCTTCGTCATGTGCCAGACTTTCAGAAGTTGAATTAGAAGTTTCCAACACGGCAATACCTGCTTCTTACAACAAGATCCAACAAGATCCACCAAGACTGTTGCCAATTCATGTCCGCAGCACAGAGCCTTGCTATGTGGAGGCCCAGCAGTGTGTTCTGTACTGATGTTGACAGTTCACCAGAAACTCTCAAAATCTGCTCTTCTTGTTTTTATTTTATCAGTTTTGTCTTTTTTCTTTAAGAGATTTCATTAATTATGGCAGAGTTCCTGACGTGATTTGCTACAGTTTTGGACATAGGAAGAACTGCCTGTTGCTTCAAGCTATCCTGTTTTAATGGCGGTATTCTGTGAACCAGTTTGGTGGTACCTCGGTAGCAGTTTGGATAAGTGTCAGGTCAAATGGTATTTGGGCTCAATGTAAAAGATCTCTTCCAGAAATCCTACCCAAATTATCGGTATCTTGAGAACTCCTGACACCATCCTCATTTTTATCCAACGTTATGGTGTGCCGTAATGGCAAATTCTAGATAAATTGTAACAAATAATACAAGCCTTTTTGGACGGAAGTCCAGTGACTGCTTTATTATGGTTGACCATGATTTTGTGTACGTCTTTTGTTAGTATTATAATAATTTTATTTTTTTAGCTGATATAATTATATATATTTTCTATTTGATGAATGACCTTTACCCTAAAACTCCCTCTGTCTCAATACGTCAAATCGCTATTGGAACTCAAAGCTTATGATATTTTTAAAATGTTATTAATTTTTTAAAAAATTATTTATTTTATATTATTCAGTTTTTAAATTGTTTATTTTCATTTTTGTTGTGGTTTGAAAGAAGGAACAAATTTACGATGGAATGCTAATGCGCCATTTCACATGCTTTTGAAGACATTTTTAAGCTATTTCCCAAAGCTCCCTTGTCCCCACTGACCGGACTTACTGAAATATCGGCGCAACCAGCAACCTGGGTTACAAACATTAACCATGTATGACTTATTGTTATAAATCTCTGAAAGCAATACTTCATGCTTTAATACGTAGTATTAAACTTACACTTAAAACAACAGCTTTTCACAAAGATGTACCAACAAACGGCAATATACAGTGTGAGTCAAAAAAACCCTACATTCAGAATAAAAAAATAATTAAAATAGTTAAGAATTGTTTTTGCTCAAATGTTTGCTATGGTTATAAAGAAGGATAAACAGGCTTTCAGAAAACGTTTATTTGGTGTCATTTGGACTTTGGAGAAAGAAGTTACGCCTATTTTGCTGAGAGACTTCAAAATCCTGTTTGGCCGATTTTGAGCAAAACAAAGATGCATCGCTTACATAAAGTAACAGGTCTTCAGCAGTGATTTGAGTACAAACATTTAACACAAAATTATTGTTGAACAATAGAAGGTGGGAGAGTAATTGAAGGATTATAAAAATAATATCCCAGAGATTACAAAACAAATGCTAAGTAAAAAATGTTCAATTTCCTAAATAAGAAATTCAAGATAGCTGGTGTAAGACCAAAGTTTACTTTGGTTCAGCAAGATTTCATGGTTTTAACCTACAACGAAACTTGGGAGCAAAAGTGAAACCATAGAAAGTTTTGTATTCCGCTTAAAAACATCGGTGCGATAATGAATTTTAAGGTTTAATTCCGATTTATTTACAGAAAACTTCAGCTTTAGTTCTTCTTGCAATTTATGGAAAAAAGTATACTGTATTTGTGCAAAATAATTACCTTGGAGATGTAAAACAAAAATCTCTGATTTTCAATTGCTGACTCTTTATGATTGAACAATGGTAATTTAATTTTTTGAAGATATTTCACTTATAATTATGTTACAAAATAGACCATTTTATTCAAACTGATATGTTTTTGTCGAGAAGAAATCGATACAATCTGAAATTGCATGTGTGAATTGTCTTTGCTATAATGTGTTATGGTATACGTCGGTGTCAGTCTCTCCGCATTTAATGGCTAAATCGGCCAAACTGAATATTTAGGTCTCTCCGCAAAATTGACATAGTTTCTGAACCCAAAGCCCGAAAGACACCAAATAAAAATCTTCTGATAGCCTGTTTATCTCTGTAAACAACCAAAGCAAACATTGAAGCAAAAACAACGTTTAACCTTTGAAGAAAAAATCTTTCCTGAATGTAGCGTTTTTATTGACTCACACTGTATAAACATTCGGGGATTTATAGTTTTAGTGTTAATATACTGCAAAATTGACTAATAATACTAAATTAAACCAAAAGCGACTCTGTGGAATATGTAGGAATAAGGGATCAAAGTTTGTACAGGGGTAAAAATTGTAATTGTTCGAATTAATAAGGTATAGTTCGACAGTATCTGTGATCTATAGTTTTATTACAATAGGCACATAACAGTTCAAGTTCATCCTGGTAAAATTTGTCAATTTGCCTCCAAACTGGGGTTTTTAACATTTGTTCCATTTGGTCACACTTGATACTAAATGTATAAGATTTTAGTTTGACAGTTCATATGAATTAGAGTTATAGTGAGTGATCTCAAATAGCCCCAGTCACATTTGCATTCTAATTAGGCAACAAAATATCATATATGGGCAACAGTATATTCGGGCTCATTATACCAGTAGGTAGACCACTAATTTTATAACAAACGGTAAAATCTAAAATTTTACCCCATTGTGACCTTGACCTAATCCTTGAAAGGCGATGAACATTGACTGTTAGGCTCATTTCGACCATTTCCCATTCCATATTTTGACTGGGATACAACAGTGCCCCCCTACACATTCTACTATTTGATTTTGGTAAACGTTTGATACGTTGTTCTTAACGTTTCCCCGGACTTTGGGTCACTTCTGACCAGATTCACTTCAGTCGGGTTCCATGTTTTAGGCCAGTCACCTGACAAATTTTCAAAAACTAGCGAGACAGAGCAGTTTTGACCGCAGACGGCCCTCTAGATTTTCTAGCCAGAGTGTCTTGCCGCGAGACCCGTTATCAATTGAAACTGCAACCCGATATCAGATCATGTGCCCACACAGGTTTGCCCGACGGGCCGGAGGGTATGGCAAGCCATAAAGGCCATAGGATTTGCCGCAACGGCGTTGCGACAAAGATAGCAACGCGTTGGACATTCGGCAAACCGTTGCGGGGGTTGCGGCCAATTAGAATGAAAATTTCTGTGACGTATTTCAAAAAAAAATCGACCCGACAACGCGTTGCAAAAAAGTATCTAGCGTATCTAGCAACGCGTTGTGGAAATCACAACCGTTGCAAACCTTCACGACGCGTTGCGAGCTGCACAACGCGATGCGAGCTTTACCAACGAGTTTTGCGAAGGTCCATAGCCAGAAGGGTATAACGTTTTATTGCCGCAACGCGTTGTGAGAAAGTAAGCAAGCGTTGCGGGGCAATACGTTATGCCCTTATGTTTCAAAAACGCGTTGCGGAGCTTCACAACCACGTGGTTATGTAAACTTCACAAGGTTGCGAGGCATAGGGTCAAATAACGTATGCCGCAACCGTTGTGAAGGTTGGAAAAGCCGTTGTAAGGTCGCAACGCGTGGTGAGATTATATTTTTGAAATACGTCACCAGAAATTCATGATTTGATTGGCCGACAACCGCAACGCGTTGACGCGAAATGTTGCAACGCGTTGCAAAATGTCGGCCAATACGTTATGACCCTTTGGACTGGGGACCTAGCAAACGCGGTGGGAATGTGTGTAGTGCAACGCGTTGGGAAGTCGCAAACCGGTTGTTTTCTGTGAGGCTTTTCTGAAAGCGTTGCAAGTATCTAGCAACGCGTTGTGTGGTGGCGTATATTTTGAAAACGGCACAGAAATTTATGAGTTTGATTGGCCGATGTCGCAAAGGTTGCCGAATGTCGCAACGCGTGGCTACTTTTCTCGCAACGCGTTTGCAGCAATAGTTATGGAATATATGGCTTGACTAAGACGGGAGGGTCAGTTATTGCCAAGGATTAAAGGTTTTCCCACTACCCCCCAATTCTGGAGAGAAATAGGTATATGGTGCAATTTAGTTATTAGTCATTATGTTTTCTTAATTTGACTGGCCTATCAATACCCTGAAAATAATTGCCAAAGGTGCTATTAATTGTATAAGTTAAAGCGAATTATAATACAGTGAAACCACTAAAGTTACGATTACTGTGTGTCATACTAATAATACAAGGGGCGGTGGATCTTATGGGACATTATTATTGCAGTTTAAGTAGTTGTGGTGCTTATCACATGCAATTTCTTCAACATAACCCATAGGAGAAGTGAACAATGGGATATAACATTTTGATTTTGACACTTGGACACCAAGCCTTATTACACTACGTTTATCGCCACAATAATGGCCAATGTATCGTATGACCTTGAATGACCCCAAACGGACCTCTGCTTACCAAATATTCAAAATATTTCGATATTTTAGACTCTACAGGTTCTCAAAGCTTTAATTTGACAAAACTTGATATTGATTCTATTGAAAGTAATGATTTACATTACTACGGAAATATGTCTAAAAAAGGGGCCGTGTGGCCTATACCCCCGATCATTATTGAGGTCCGATTTTTGGGCACGCCTTCTGAAATTGCTTTACATACCTCGAGGAAGGTTTGTGCCAAGTTTCATGCTTTGTCCAGAAGTGCACGATCTTGGTTGTGAAAATTAGGACTTATCTACTTCACTCTAGGAGGGAAAACTGACGATAGCCGCAAAAAAGGATGCTAACCGTTTATTTGTATTGTTAGTCTAGGAGCGCCGAATTTAGAACCTAAAATGTAACGAGGTAACGGGGAATTTCGTTAAAGAGCATTGAAATGAAGTTTAAGGGACGTTGGTAGATAAGAAAAATGATTTATGCATTTCATTTATTTACCCACATTAGAAGAAATTTTGATTTCGAGATACCCTCGGTACCGTCTAATTAGTAAAGAAAGAAGTTTTACTTGTAAATGAAATTGTATTCAAAGCGTGTCATTGAAAGGGGAACGTATATCGAAAGATGAGTATTTCAATTGACAAAAAGAACCCTTATGAGGATACATCACATTGTCCCTGTTACGTCGTTACGTATGTAGGAACAACGGCATTAAAATTTAAAAGAATTTTTTGTTTTTTGATAAGTTGGGGGGGGGGTATTTCTGGGGGTTTTCAATGAGGTGGGGGTGCTATATTCATTCATTACATCAATTCAAGTTAGCATTCGTTTATGTACGTCTAGCCCTATTTCCTTTAATCGTTATCTATTGTGTCTCATTTGTTTGTACAACAAAAGAAGACACTATTAGAAATCTAAGTAGAAAAACGCCTCTGGCATTATTTGGGGGGATTATTGAAAATTTTGATCGCATTATGGACGCCTGCCATAATCGTAACAATCGCCTTTGAATCAAAAGCAAAGTGGGAAACAAGTAATAACCAAAAACCATTACGAGAGCAAATATTAAGTCTACCAGGTGAATACCACAACGTACGGTTTGTTAATGTGTGTCGCAAAGATAATTTTAAAAGGCGCATGTGTCCAGAATGGGTCACTTGACGAATATCTGCCAAATCCTTGAATCAAAGCTAGATATAATGTTTAGAGGGTCACAACAACGAGCGTGGGATGTTGCATACGTAATATAAAAAAAATACAAAAGAGAAGAGATTGTCATAGAAAGACAAGATCCACGGGGTAGGGTAGTTATGAGCTTGGGCTTTAGGTTCAACACACATAAAGTGAATGCCCAAAGACGGAAAATACGTCTTCTGGTAGATTACCCGCTTGACTTTTTTGCTGATAGCCTCGTAAAGATGCGAAACATTAGCAAGTTTTGCAATTCGTTGGTTTTATCTTTAAAAGGGCAGGCCTATGTTCCTTAACGTTGAAATTATAACGAATATGGACCCCCCAAAAAATGAGTTATGAATAATGAGAAAAAAATCCGCATTTGACTTCTTGCTTGCGTAATAACGGCTCAAACCAAGGACCATTCGCAAAATTAAGGCGACCTGGAAGATTAGGTTCGCTTGCTGACATGTCTCGCCTGCGGCCTCGACATGGGTCAGACCCGGAACTAAGCTAACTTCCATCTGGACTATTATATTCGCGAAAGGTTCTTTCTCCACCTCTATGAAGGATAGTAGGAATCTCCGCCACTGCTAAATCAGCCATTCCATGGTAGTTGGATAAAGTGTGTCAATCGTTAAAGCACGAAACACGGGACGAATGAATATTGTGGTGGGAGATGAAGGTGAAACGGAAGGCTGCAATGATGTGTTGATCAGATGTATGCTCTTTGCACCCCACCTCAGGCTGGACTTTCGTCCAAATACAAATCCACATTCCTGAAAAATGTAAGGGCGCACGCACGCACACCAAATTAATGTTGGTCGTTTTTTTAAAAGACCTTAAAGTATATGGGAAAGCTAAGTCCGCAAACAAAACAAGCGCAAGGGAAAAAAATGGAGCACAACAAACAAGTGGATAATAAGGATCCGGGACAAAAGGAAGAGATTAAAAAAAAAAGAAACTTGGAGAGGGGGTGGATAAAATGTGGTACACTGGAAGACGGCGTACTTATGGGACTAATCTACACATTACCCGTAATCATTGCCAAAGTTGGATTTTCAAACAGATGCTGTTTTCCAGAACGGTTTTCAAGCAGTGCGAAAAACGATCAATTTGATTTAGTTCCTGATCCCTAAATATGGGGGTTAAAGGGGTCTGCTAATGATGACTTTTTGCAGAAAATTTGTACTTCCAGAAGAAATACGGCTAAAGGAACGTCAAAAACGCTGCAAAATAGTCGCTAAATGGACCTTATGGGTTTGTCAGGGTCTGCTCTTAATGTTTAGGGCAAAAAAACGTCGTGGGGTTGTATGGACCGAAAACTATTTGTTGTAGAATATGTTGAGGATTGAGAATAATGCCAATAAAAGATGGAAAGCACGTTCATCACCGTTGGACTCAGGAATTTTAATAGCAAGATAAGCGATCGTCACGTGATAACTTGAAACAAACTTTTTAATCGCACCGTTGACATTGTGTGCTTGTCAGGCAAGTGAAAAAAAGTTGTAATTTGTATATTAGACAGGATTTAGGTGATTAAACCACATGAGTTATCATTAGATTTGCATTTCAGGTGTCTCAAAAATTTCTGTATTTTTTTTTTAATTGTTTCATTTTATTGACTTTATTTCATTTTCGGTCACAAAACCACTATAACATATATCATAAATTAGCGGTAACAACCTATGAATCGTACAATTATTAAGCGACTGCTTTGAAGCCTATTTTTGTTTCTGGGTCTGCATTCTTCTTGGAGTGACACATCGGTAAGTTATCTTAACTGTTCCTTTAACTGACCGTTGAACACAAAGGAATTTTTGTTAAAATACCAATTGGCAGTTTCACCGAAGGTTCAAGGACAAGGTGTAGGTGTGTATCATCATTGTGGATATTAAAAACCCTTTCAAAAAAGAATATTGACAGATCAGAGGAGTGAATGTGTTATCATGCATATGAACTTAATAAATAAATTAATGTTCAGTGTAACACCAGAAATTATGTTGTTGGTGAAATTAGGGACTCATTTAGGGGGACAATAATCATGAATTCATTGGATATTTAGGGAATTCGACTGTGAAACTAACGTGACAGCCACAAGTCTGTTGAGGGACAAGTGTGGACAACGCTTAATGTGGAGGGACAGTTCCCCTTCCCCTATTCCCCACTGCCTCAAGATGACAGGGCGGAAGATAATGAGAAAACCAAGTGGTGAACAAAGAACAATAAAGGAAAGGATGGGTGGTGTTCAAAGGCCTCATTACTTTCAACAAGGGGTTTTATGGTTCTACCTTATGCTGAAACACCTGGAGTTAGAGTGAGACAACAAGAATGTTTGGAATAGAATTCCCCAGTTACACGTATTTATTAGCAAATTGAATAATATCAAGTTATAAATTATGTTATATAACAAGAAGCAGGCACTTTATACCTACTTTTATTTTAATAGTTCAATAAAGCTGATTTGAAGGTGATTTCAATGGCAATGGTCAGTGTAGTATGGTGGGACACCCATCTAGTTGGTGGCGTTACATTTTATCCTCCTCTCTAGGTTCAACAAGCTGATGCAGGAGAAGAGTGTTCAATTGTTTAAGTTAGGGCTCATTTCAAGCTTTATTATTCTACTTTCTACATTTATGCCACTTGAGTATGAACGTTTGTTGTAATAGCACAAAAAAAAATCACAAATATCAACGAAGGATAAATTGGGGAGTGGCGGTGGAGGAGTGGCGGTGGAGGAGGATGTAACAACTCTATGGAAAAAAGGATTTATTGTTCTGTGTTAATTTAATACAGATTGTGCTTTAACTATAATTACTAGCCTTTTCCTGGTTGCATGCTGGTAATTTATGAATGCAAACTAAAATTTAATTGTGTAATTTACTTATACCAGATTAATGATAGATTGATAAAAGGTCATGACAATCATGTTCATGTATACGGAAAATTGACAAAATAAGAAGGTATAGTTCCCATAAATTGTAAAACAAATGCAACTTTAATATAGCACTTGTAATCTTTAACAAAGGTCTACCACAAAATGGTAATTAATAAATTGGGTTTATTGGGTTAATTAATAACAATCATAAAAACCTAAACACTATTGACTGCTACCACACAGTGTTCGATTTGATCTAACATTGTATATGCCCACAGTTTATGGTGTGATCAGGAGATATGAATGTTAGTATTAGTAATGAGTAGGTCACAGACAAGACGAAGCTGGAAAATGTAATAAAAATTCCCCTTTATAGTTACAACCGTGAAGTAGTTATCTCACAGAGTATCCCATATCCTGTTCATATGTTAATTGTACGTCACATGCATGTTGACACATGTGACTATATATCCGTATGCAAGTCTCAATTAGACACCCTGTATGTATTCAAACTTATTTTAAAGTAAGCTGTAACATTTGAAGTTGATTTGGGGTTTATTCAAGATCCAACTACACACATGTGAAACCTAAAGTGCTCTGCATTGATGATAGCACCTTTGGACACGTTATTTTACACAAATTACCCCTATACCTTTGTTTAGACGACTTGGCTAACAATTGATATGACATACCCCAGAATTAAAATGGGTTGTCCCAAGACAAGAGAGTAGCTACTGTTTTCACACATTTCCATTAAAATTCAATATTGATTACCTGGACTTAAATTTAAAAGTTGTTATACTTATTTTTGTGCACCCTGTATAGCATCGGAGCTCATCAAAAATATTATAATTATATATTTTATCGAAAGCTTATGGTGTACCGTAATAATATGTCACTTGTTTTTTTAGTTTTATCAGATTTTGACCACGGGAGGAAAATCCCATAAAGTATCCTGTGATGAACAAAATCAGATGTTTTTCATAATATCCCCCTATATATTTTAGTGACCGCCCTGTATACCATCATGAAAGTAGTATAGATAGATTCCTTGAACTAAGCTTCAAACAATTTATAGTTTATGATGTTGGTCGATGTATACGTTTTTTAAACTACATAGTAAATAAGTGAAAAAAAATGGGGGGGTTGTTAACGCAAAAGGTGTCCCACCTTAAGACACATGACCAACTTTTGATATAAAATTGGATCGAGTAAGACCACAAATTAATTGGTCGAGTAAGAGTTGCAAATATTGGGCCGAGACGACAGTCGGCCCCAAATTTTAAAACTCTTAGCGGACCAATTAATATGGGCGTAATATTAATTTTGATCATATCATGTTTTGGATCCGATATTTTCACCCACTTTGACTCCTCAAAAATGATAATGGTGACATAAGGATAGCCGAAATGGCCCCCCAACAGGGTTTTTCAAAACTGTCTCAGATAATTCGCCATAACTCTTGAACCAGACCCATCCAAATTACACCCAACTAAAAAAATCTCTGTGAAAGCTGGAACAACTCCTAAAAAGAATCAATAAACTCCAGTTGAGATGAACTTAAATTTTTTAATTTTATATAAAAATAATCTTTGATTGTATATTTTTGGGGGGAGGGTGACCCTCTGTAGTCTCTTTCAGAAATTTCTCAATACTTCATCTTTTTCAATATTTGGTTGTTTGTTGATTGCTCCATTAAAGCAGTTAGTTATATGGGAATTGTACACTGATCCCGGAAGTTCAAAAATGGCCCATTTCCACATTTTTCGAGTTCTGCATTGTCGCCGATAATCCCTTTTTGTAACATTTACAATCAACGATATCACGCCCATATGATTACAATATGCTCATCCTACAAAGGAAACAGTCAGGGGGTTTGTTACTTGACATGCATTGACATGAACTGACCTGTGTGCCTGGGCATCATATCAGCTACCCACCCCCCCCCCCCCCCAACAAACAGGGGGTGTATTTTCTAAATAAACTGATGAGGGAAGTTACTGAAATGTGCTCGGGTTGGAAAATCTAGCTCATAGTGATATGCCACGCCAATTTTGCCACATGCGGAGGAGTGATGTAGTGGCGTGCTTTTCGTTAGGTCACATATCCTGGACAGGAATTAATTTTAAAGCAATATTATCACATTTATGAAGAGCGACCCAATTTTTCAAAAAAATTGAGATTTTTACACGGTTGCAATGGTAACTGGTAGTAAACTAACCTGTGAAACATGGCGTAGCCAGGATTTTGTTGACGAGGGGGCAACAAATTTTTTTTTTTTTCTCGGCGCACTACGCTCGACGGTTGAACCCATTTTTTTTACAGTCGCCTTTAAATCCTTGAAGACCCGGGGGGAGTGAGTTGCCAATGACAAGAGTACTAATAGATAATAGGAGAGTATTGACCATTAAGCAGTTATAGTAACAAATTTTCATGAAAGCTCTATCAGGCACCACGCACTCAAAAAAAAAAGCTTACATCTTTTTGGAACAAATGTACGACGGACCGTTATGTACCGACAAAAAATCTCGGTCGGGGGGCACGTGCCCAACTGCCCCAACCACCTTGGCAAGGCCACTGCTGTGAATGGGTAGCTCTGCAATGTCTATGTGTCGGCAAACGAAGGAATTTTTTGTAACTAGAATATTAATCTAGGGATCCCGATAATATTTTCAACGGCTACTGGAAACGGCCTTCTAATGTGACAAGCCAGAGGAAAATAGAACCATGTACGTATCTACGCTCATCTATTAGTTGTTTTATTGGTTAGGCAAGTAAAAGTTGAGGTCATTTCTGAGGGGCATATTCATCATGGACGGACATATAAACTTAGCATTTCCCGTCTGCCGTTAAATTCTAGGATCCCAATTCTAATTACAAAACAATCGCTCAGTTTATGATAATACGCATCTTTGAGCTTCTCGTTCGCAGCAGTTGTAGTTCTAGACAATTACCAAACATAGCTGGGCAGAAAATATCCAATTTGAAAATTGGGGGCGCTCTTCAAAAAAAAACTGTGCTAATATTGTTTTAACGAAAATTTGTTGAGTTTCCGCGAACGGTCTACAACGTCACGCGCTGAAGTCCTCTGTGGATTGGATACTCAAACTGGACTTTCTTTCGCGGACAATCATGGCTCTTCAGCTGTACTTCGGAAAACGGCTGCACCGTAAATAAGGTTTTGGTTTACCGAAACTTAAAGTGACATGAGGATTTTTTTTTTTTGAGGATACGATTGTCTCTCAAAGTACATTTTTAGAAACGATGCTACCAAGAGTTTCGAAGGTTTATGGCTTTTGATTTTTGGCGATTTTTTTACTCGCCAAAGGGGTTTTCCCAAATTGTAAGCATACACTTGTTTTAGACGTGGGTGAGGGAAGTGTTTTTACTCACCAGTGGGCAAATTTTGTTACTCACCAGTATTGGCAAGTTTGTTCGTGTTACCAGTGGGGAAAATCCCGAAGATTTTTAAAGCCTGATATGAGGGGCAGGAGGAGTTTTTTGAGAATACGAATTTCTCCCATAAATTGCCACTTGATTGGTTGTTGTAGACCACTATCGCGAAACGTTTCGAGGTATGTATTGGACAAAAAATACAAAAGACAAACCGCAAACTTTGTTTTAAAATTGTTTCGATACCGTAATAGGTCCTCATAGAAACCATGCTTTGAATTTTGTCATAAATCATCATTCTTATTACCTAAGACGGCGTATTCGGCTTATTAACTTCAGGTATTACTAATACAGTGGAAAGCATTTCCAATATGCAAAAGGAAAATACGCGGATTTTGTGTTTCCTACAGGAAATCATTCTGTTCCGACATTCTTATGCATTGTGGATAGAATGCGACCAAGATTGTAGGAGTAGATTAAATAAATATCGCAGATAGATTCTATGGTGTTTTGTGCCATAAGGTAATTTTCTGTCATAACTGGTGCAAAAACCGCTTGCTGTACATAAATTTTACCATGTAGACGAGTTACTCTTTTGATTGGCCTTCTTGTAATTTGCGCCACAAAATGTGCGCGTCAGTAGTTGTTTAAAGGGGGAGGCGACTAAAACTGTGCATGGAGTGATGACCGTATGACAAAAACACCATAGACTATATATGCGCTATTTATTTTATTCCTCACTACATAGTTGGTGACATTCTATCCCACAATCGAAGTCCTCAAATCGAAGTCCTCACCATAGAGTTGTTCTGTAATGTTACACTGCTCTACAAAAACCTCCTCAGGAGACTTCGGAGCACCATCAGCTCAACCCTGGAATTCCACCAAACCTCCCTTCTTCATTGGCGCCTCAACAGCATAGTACCAATGGGGCTACAATGAAACGAACAAAGACGGACAAGCTGCGAAGACTGGATAGACAGTCAACATCTACGTCTCCTTAACGACCCTAAGCTGCTGCAATCATTTTATAGTCCCGCTTGGAAGAGAGAGGTTACAACCCCTGTCTAGCTATTGTTAGTAGCAAAAAACATCCTCTCCTTGTAGCAAAGATTGTTCGGGGATCCTGTTCCACAAAACTCAACATCGACCCACCAATCGGTATCCAGTCAACGCTGCAGTAAAGACAAAACAAAGTGCTTTTAAGCGCCGATTTAACTACAAGAAAGCAGGACTGGCAGGATTCACTATGACCGGATCAGAACGTGAATAGGATTGCTCCAAACTGGGGGGGGCGGGGCCATAACTAATGACAATTTGCCCAACTATGTGAACAGACTGCACGGAGATTCTACCAAGAGGGCTGTATGACGGAATATATACCAGACCTTTTCCAAGTAATGTGGCTAGAGAATATCAAGATTCTATCACCATTTTGAAGCTGATCCTTTTTCGGCTGAAACAACTGCTAAAGGTGAGGAAGATTCTCGGAGAGGATCTCCCAGGAAAAGATCAAATCCTGGCACACTTTAATTGAATCCACCGATATGAACCCATCACAGCAGAAAGCATGGTCCTACCATCCGAAAGCTCCTAGGGGATCCAACAGAAACGCTCACAGCAGCCAAATGTCCACCCAACCAAGTTGCCCACCACTGGCTTTTAAAGGCAAGTGCAAGCAAGAAACCCAAGAAGATCAACTAGGACCATAAGAGGTATAGTGGTGCCCCGGCTTTTCAACCGCCCTTCAACATGGACGAATTGGAATCCGGTATTGCTAAACTAAAACCAGGAAAAGCATAGCCTTGACAACATATCTACTGAGCAACTAAAAAAATCTTGGGCCCAGTTAGCAAATGAATGGCTTCCCTTGAGCTCTACAATGGCTCCCTTAATATCCGCACATGTTCCGCAAAGATCTGGAGGAAAGGCACATTTATGGCACTCCCTAAAGCCTGGGACAGATCCCTCAATCCCAAGAGCTACAGACATATATCACTCCTACAAGCTCTTTGAACGTCTCCTGCTCAATCGTATTCAACCTGTGATAGACTCACACCTCCTACCAAACAGGCATGTTTCCTGCCAGTCAAATCAACAACAAGCCCAAGTACTCAACCTAACTCAACACATTGATGATGGTTTCGAGAAGGGTAATGGTCCCGAGCTGTGTTCGTCGACCACTCAGCAGCATACGACACTGTTCATCACAGATGCCTACTCCATAATATCCTGGAAATTACCAAGACCTCCGCTTGAGTGAGCTTATCCGTGGATTGCTGTCTAACAGGATGTTTTCTTTGTTCAGCTAGGATCGAAGAAGCCGATGGCGTTAGGCTCAATAAGGTCTAACCACAAGTGAGTGTGCTTGCACCTCTCCTGTTCAACATATCTACCAACGACCAACCTAGGAGGCAGGAACCGTCGGTTTTATGCAGACGATCTTGAATTAGTGACAGATCCGTACTTCACAGTATTTTGAAGAGAGACTCTCCAAAGCTTTTTGATGAACTCCACTCCTATTACTGAGGAAAACCACCTACGTGCAAATTCATCTAAGACACAGTGTGTGCTTTCCATCTACGCAATCGTGCAGCCAAACGTCCAGCTTAAAGTTACCTGGTTCTTGAACTCCCCTGGAGCACTGTGATAACCCTGTCTACCTAGGAGTCACCTTGGACCCACTCTCTCTTATTAGACCCACATTGAGAAGACGAAGAGTAAAGTAATGTTCGCATAACATCTTGACACACTCACTGCTATAAGATGGGGTGCTCGCCTATACCCTAAGATCGACGGACTTGCCCTGTGGCTACTCATATGCAGAGTATGCCTGTCCCGTATGGAAAGATCACCATTCCAAGAATCTTGATCCAGCGTTAATGCCTCCTTCCTGCTTATCACGGATGCCTCCGTCCAACACCAACGGAACACTTTTACCCTCCTAGCAGAATTGCTCCACCATACCTCGTCGTAGCGTAGCGAGCAAGCAGAGCGTAGCTGCCAAGTATCCCATGTGAAGCACCCGTATGGTCTGGACAGATACCTGCTGCCAACCGCCTTAAATCTAGAGGAGTTTTTTCTTAGCAAAGTCCCAACCCTCTTGAAACAGTCTCTAAGGAGGTATTAAAGAGAGTCCCGCCTTGTGGAAAGAAGACTTGCCACAAACCAAGTCACATCTATCTGTATTGAGACCTGGTGACATCTCCCACCTGGGCTGAACTCCTCATGGCTGAATGGCGATGCTCAATAGATTGATAGACCAGAACTGGCCGATCTAAGGTTTCCTTGCAGAAGTGGGGCTATCTGGGCATATCAGGATACTACAATAGTGGTTGGGACAGCACACAGAACAATGGAAGGCACCTCTTGTCTGCCTCACTGCTGGGCACAATGCACCAACAAGGACCTTTTGGCCTGAATTCAGTGAACAGCCAGACGTTGTACCCATCTCTGGCTGGATCTATTTGAGAACCCCAGTGTTTGGACACGATAAGAAAAAGATCCCACATGCATAAGAATTTCGGACAAATGATCCGTAGGCAACCCAAAATCTCTCGTCTTGATGGCGCTTCTTTCTGGAAAATGTCCTCATGTCTCTTAGAACTGTATGTATAATAGGGGTCTCATCTGAAAACTACTCAGGCTTTTAACACCGCGGGGTATCTATGACCGGCAACACGCTTAAAAGGTGCAATTATTTGCAACCTAAGACTCAACATAATCCAATGACAATCCTGCGTTTTTTACTAGTTTCTTGCTGGAAAATCTCTCTAACTGGATGCGGGTACCCAGGAGAGTCTCTCCCAGAAAGCTATAAAAGCTCATGTTTGAAAATCAGCATGATTTATCTTCTCCACTGTGAAATCATCTTACATGTACTACGTGCCACATTTATGAATCTACCCACTAGGGGGGGTTGTCTAAATTTTGCAAAATTTCAAAATATGGTAATAAACATACTAAAACAGATTGCAAAAAGAAAAAAAATCAAGTTTACTTGGTAACCCCCTACATGCCCTTGAAAATTTTGGTGTCAAGGTCGCCGAATTCGACAGGTTTAAATTTTTAGAAATATTTTTTGATAGTGTTTTGATATTAAAGACTCCTCAATTCATAGATTATTGGATTGGAAATCTGAAAACAAACCAGGTTTTGAAGCAAACGATACAGCTTATAAGCAAGGTGGAGCTAGGGGGGGGAAGTTGAGGACTACAACAAACAGGATACGCAAGTAAAAAAGGAGAAAATCATTCCCCTCTTCCTTCCCCTGTTATTTCCCCCCCCCCTTTCCTCTCTATTCGTCCATATTTCATAATTTTATGTACACACAAATCAAAAGTAAGTTCCCCCCCAAAGAACCTACCCAAATAATTTCTCAGGATATGCGTTTTTAAACCGGATGAAACTATAAACGCTAGCTAGGTGTGTTAGGAACGGTGTTGTGAAAATGAGAGGAATCCCTTGCTTCACGGCTGAATGAACAAATTAACCACAAAATGAAGCCTTTTAAAATGGCAAAGAGTGGTTTTCATGTCCATATTTTTTACTGTGTTTACAGCATTTAATGCCCCTGCCCCAGTGCATGTGTATTTTTTAAAAAATATCTCGTCACTGGTCATGCATAAAATATGAAATGCATGCATCATTGGCTACTGATACAGGGAGCATTCATACGATTATGAATGGTGAAACAAATCCAATACAAAAGGACCTGGTAACCTCAAAATGTTAGACCTATACAACCAATAAATTTCCTGACAACAGCACTCACTTGCATACACCACCCAAAGCAATACATTATACAGTTCACTGGGATTGCAATAATTAAAAAATGCCGCGGTTATCTGACCAGGATAGGTCATTTGCAAGTGTCCATGTTGGAAGCTGGCACGCTTTTCATCATGTTGACGTTATTTGCAATTTTTAAAAAAGGCCTCATTTCTTCTTTAATTTGCTCATTAGGACCTGTGAAGTAACCGCTTCCTCTTATTTATCGCAACACCGCTTCCTAACAACCATAGCCATAACCTTTAACTAGGTTTCATCTTTAAAAAAGGATATCCTGAAATTATAGAGGTTTTTTGGGGGGAACTTACTTTTGATTTTGTGTTTATATTATAATATTAGAAACGTGGTTGCTGGTTTTACGGGTTACTGTCACTAGTTATAATGCCCATTTGTCTACTGCCCTTAATTTTAATCATAACCCTACACCTCATAGCCATAACCCTACACTACCCTATAACCCAAAAAATCCTTCTGGTACCTTTATTTATAACCAATTTATAGCATTTTAGAACTAGTCTAGGGCAAAGCTTGGGGGAAAAGCAACTTGGAATTGCACCTGCAGAGAAATCCAAGTCAGTTAATCTTACAGAAAAGCACCCTTCCAAATCATTCAGACTAGAAAAGTGTAGTAAAGGCAGGCGGGATGATCTCAGAGATCATACTAGCATGGAATTTGAAGCAGGAGGAATTACAGAAGCGAGGTAGGAATAGCCGATATTGATGTTGACCATAGAACCTCGGGTTCTCAGACAATGGACGGTCCTTTTACATTAGGAATGTAATAGGACTATACGCTATACATTACTAATTCCAGAAAAATATTGACGAAAGCAGTATAAGTTTGCCCGCATGTATCTGGGCGTTTGGTACAAAAGGGATACGTCTCTATCACAGTCTATCACTGACCAAAATCGGTGACATTTTCAGGCTGTTGAAAGACCACCAAAAGCTTCCACTAACTACAAAATGCAACAAATCCTAAGTTGTTCTTGAACAATATGTACCATTAAAGTCTGATGCCGAGGAGGGATTCTTGGATTTGATTGAGTACCAATGCGCATTCCGAAAAAAATGGGACTAGCTGCAGTTGTGGGACTACCGCTAGAGGTATCAAATTTACAATATTCTTCAAATGTCCACTAGGCCTCAAAATTCTGTTAAGATTGTGACTGTTTCAGTGATACCAATTTGAAAATAAACATGTCAGCAAAACGAGAGTGTCAATTTTCTTAGAATACAGAAGAGTTTTCTTCTTATATGCCATTTTAAAGGTGTAATTTTATTCATGTATTGACAACAGGTCCCACTAGGGATTTTATTACAAATTGGTCCTGCAGGTGTATAGGGGCATATACTCTATCTGAAACTGGTAGATTTTTACCGAAAAATGGTCCTGTTGGGTGACGTATTTCACTGAAAATTGTTCCCGCTAGGCGTCCTTTTTAGAACTCCTGTAACAAGCATGGGTACCCAACAAACCCCTAAGACAATGAACAGATGTCACTTTGGATAACAATGAACATACTTGTAAAGGAATGAGCAGCTATATATATTATATATTCCTTAGTTTAGGGATAATCAACATGAAAATGTTCTTCTAATATGACTGAAAGTTATTGGTAATGAACTCTTCAAGTTGCAATATATGATTACTTTTGCATAAAAGCAGGCAAAGTGCACGAGTGTGAGTGGTGTCTTAGGTGGGTGTGAGTTTCTGGGTGGGTGTGTGTGTCTTATGGTATGGATAGGGTGTATAGGCTTAGTGCAGATGGTGGTGTGTGGTAGTGTAGATTTAACTTAGTTATTTTATGAAAGAATCAGTTTAGAAAGGTATAAAAATGTAAATTGCATTTTATTACACACTTCCCTATACAATTACATTGTGCAAGGCTTTCGAATTCGACAACCTTGAATCAAAACTTTCAGAGGGCATGTACAGGGGGGTTGCCAAGGTCAAAATTATTTTTTCCTTTTGCATATTGATTTGCTACTATTGTACCATATTTTGAAGGGGGCCTCATAAAAAAGGGGAATTATCAACCCCCCCCCCCACAGAATAATTTGCAGCCCTCGATCGTCGATCCAACCCAATTGCACTTATCGATCGAATATCAGAGCATTTGACGCAATGTTGCACCATGTGCTTACCAGAAAGCTCCACAAAACCTACGAAATTCGCGCATCTATACTGCAAAGACACGGATTACTTATCCACTAGACATGGGACTACGTATATTCATCCCAGACCGTCGCGGAGTAGTTACGGCAATTTTAGTCAATTATAACTAAAGATAGATCCGAAATTGTGTGAGTTTTTATATGAAGGACACAGAATTAAAGCTGCGTGTTCCGATCGTCTTTGGGACCCCCTGATTTACCCGGAAGTAGTATCGATTTTGATATCTAATGAAAGGCCGTATTTTTCTCATTGTCCTCCTGAAATTTGAGCCCCCAGATCCATTTCATTCCCAAGATATAAACAAAAAACCGCCGTTTTAGTGGTTAACCATCAATATTAGCACAGTATTGAATATGGCTTTGCAACATGCATTATTGCGTCTACCAGCAAAACCGCAAGTTTGTTTCCCACGGTACTTGATGGGGTGTATGTGCCAAGTGATTCGGCTCTCATATCAATTAGGATAGGACACAAACACAAAATCGGAACAAGCACCTTTAAGCTTGGCTATTTCACACAGTGACTATGTGGAATGTGGACAAGCATTTGTTAGAAAATTGAGGCGCCCTCATCTGGAAATCTGACTCAGCCTTTAATGAATTTCCTAAAAAATCTGTAAACCGCCAATGGCGGTATGGACGGATTGCTTTTTCTCGCTAGGGTATGTGCAGCTCTGGGGTGTTGAATAATATGGGTGTACATTGTGTATGTATAGTCTTTACTTGACGCAAGAAGGTGGAGACCAAAAAAGTCCATAAGCCAGTCTGCCTGCATGGAAGGCACTTGAAGCTAAGTGGACTGTTGGACCCAAACCTCAACAAAACTCCATATCGGGCAGTTAGACGGTCGCCTAGGAGCTTATCAAAAGCATAGGTCTAAACACTTTCAGTCTATATACTTTGTTCGATCTCAAGTTTGGGGGTGACGTCACTGCGCGTGTTCACTTTTTGCACCAGAGAAAAGCACGCGCCGACCTTGGAATTGCAGCATTTACGCACGCGAACAAAGGCGGCGCAATCCAAACGCTAGAGCGAATGCAAAGTCGCGTCATGACGTCACCCCCCCCAAACTCGAGACCGAACAAAGTATAGACTAAAATTATATTGAGTTTGGCTACTCTTAACTTATCTAGAAAAAAATTGACTTTTGGGGGAAATGTTGACCTTTTTTGACATTTCCCCCACCAGGAACCCTGTCAGACCCAGGGGAGGACCCTGGGAGAATGAATTACATGGTTAGTAGGGGCTTGTCCCCTTCTACAATATACTTAAGTTTGACTACTCTAGCTCATCTGGAAACAAAGTTATGGCAAAATGTTTACTTTTTGTGAAATGTTTCTCTTTTTTACATGTTCCCACCCCTGTCAGACCTAGGGGAGGTCCCTGGGGGAATGGATTACATGGTTAGTAGGGGCTTGTGCCCTTCTACAATATATCAAGTTTAGGTACTCTAGCTGACCTGGAAAAGTTAGGGCAAAGTTTACCTTTGGTGAAATGTTTGACGCTTTTTTGACATTTCCCACCCCCTGTCCAACCCAGGGGAGGACCCTGTGGAATGGATTACATGTTAATAGGGGCTTGTGCCATCCTACAGTATGCCTAAGTTTGGATACTCTATCTCCAGCCTGTAAAAAAGTTATGGCCCAATGTTTACCTTTTTGTGAAGTGTTTACCTTTTTGACATTTCCTCCCCACCCCCTGTCAGACCCAGGGGGACCCTGGGGGAATGGATACATGGTTAGTGGGGCTTGTGCCATCCTACAATATATCAAGTTGGGGTACCTAAGCCCATCTGGAAAAAAGTTATGCAAAGTTTACCTTTTTGGTGGAATGTGACCTTTTTTGACATTTTCCCCACCCCCTGTCAAACCAAGGAGGACCCTTGGGAAAAAAAAATGGGGGGATTTACATGGTTAGTAGGGGCTTGTGCCAATCCTACAATCTATCTAGTTTGGGTTACTCTAGCCTCATCTTGAAAAAAGTTATTTGCAAAATGTTTACCGTTTTGGTGAATGTTGACCTTTTTTGACATTTCCCCACCCCCCTGCTGTCAGACCCAGGGGAGGACCATTGGGGAATGGATTACATGTTAGTAGGGGCTTGTGCCCCCTACAATATATCTAAGATTGGGTACTCTACTCATCTGGAAAAAAGTTATGCAAAATGGGTTTACTTTTTTGTGTCCAGACACACATACAACATACATCCTTACAACACTACGGAACACCAGACAATTCCATTTCATAACCGGATTTTGCTACGCAAATCCGTACCAAAAATGATCAAAAAATGTTAAACAGAGACAAGTGTATAGCCCCTCATTTCTTTAACTATCAAAATGCCGGCGTAGTAACTGGGGGGGGGGGGCTACGTCGGAGCTGCGGTACGTAGCTCCACCGCACGACATGCGTACTGCATGTCTACTCCGGTACCAGAGGGTGTATTGGGTCAATCCACAATGCACCATTTTTGGGATCTTTCACCTCAATATGTCATGTGATCCCTCAAATAATCCTATCTAGCAACATAAAAGTCCGAGTTTTTCGGTCATTTTAGCCCACAAATGATTAGTACTTAGGGAAATTTTTAGCATGATCATGAAATGTCCTGTGGTTCTTAAACTTTTGGATGTTCTTGCCCCTAAGTACTGACATGTGTTTAGGCAGTACGTATAGGTACATTGCAATGCATTATGGGATTGGTTCAAAACACCTCTGCTCCGTGCCTGTCTACACCATATCCACCTTCTCTCCACCTTTGGAAACTACAGGTATCCATGGGTTAGGTACTGTCAGTGTAGCCAATTGCTGTATACCCGTTTACCTTTTGTAAGCCTATCGTTGCAGCTTCGGCATCACAACTACCCCAGTGGGTACTGTGTCAGTAGCTCCGGGGAGAAAACGGCAGTGTACTGGGCGTCGACAATGTGTCAGGTTTCGCGGAGCTAGAAGGATCTGATAAGATGACGATTTTTTCATCCAGTCCCCAGGATCCCTTATCCTCCACGTTCAATAATTTTAAAGACATAAAATATTTGAATTCTTATAGTTGTGCAATCTGAATGACACATTCACTGCGGTCTGAAAACCATTGTCAAGTCTTGCACACCCGACGAAAAGTCAAACCGTGTAAAATGAAAAATTACACAGTTCCACACATTCCGGGTCCCATAGACGGCAACGGAATAACGTGAAACTAATGTTTCGTTAAAGAATCACTAAATCGATTGACCACTCTTCACCTTTGTAGGTGAACTATAGTAAACGATTATAAACTTCAAACTCAATCAAATTACAAGGATCTGTTAGTTTTTATATATAATATTATTTGCTCTGATAATGGCATTCGCAGAATGTTGAACGCTAGGCTTCCAATTAATGCATTTGAGGGAAAAAGAATTTTTTCTCTACTTAAATTTCAATTCACTTTCACAAAACTCGCGCATTTCCCGAAAAATATTAGAGTCGAGTGGTTCATCTGTCGTTTATTAGACCGTTTCGGAGAAATACCGGCAGGGCCGTCGCTAACTTTTTAAGGGGGGGGGGGGGGGGGTGTGTAAAGTGAAGAAATGAGTATTGCTGCAGTAAGAGTCCCTGGAAACGTAGTGAGCGAATAAAACCACTGAAGGGCGTTAATAGATGCTTTACAGCCCATATTTCTTGATAGGTGAACTGCACACCGCAGTGCCGTTGACACAACCGGAACCCGGCGCAAACGGGAAGCGCCTACGGTTGGGGTAGCGTTGGCCCGCTTTAGAGGGCCCCTGGCGGGTGCAAGGTCGTAGCCCCCGGAAGTCTGTGCATTTAAAGCTAATCAGAACCTTCAAATGACACTGTTTTGAGGGTAATAGCACCAATTCAAAATAAGACCCGAGTAAAGACTGGTTTCTAACTTTGGTCACTGAGACGGGCAGTATTTAAGCTTGTACTGCCAAAAAGAATTGCATATAGCGAGCTGCCAATGCTTTAATGGGTGTGGTGGGGCAGAGCCCTTCTGGGGGTCCAGGGGGCGGAGCCCCCGGAAGCTCTTGCATTTAAGCTCAATTCAGCACCTTCAAAATGACCACTGTTTGAGGGGTAAATAGCAACAATTCAAAATAGAAGACCCGAGTAAAGACTGGTTTCTAACTTGCTCATTGGACGGGTAGTATACATGTATAAGCTTGTACTGCCAAGAGAATTGCATTATAGCGAGCGCCAATGGCTTTATGGGTGGGGTGCAGAGCGAGCCTTTGGGGGGCCAGGGGGCGAGCCCCCGGAAGCTCTGGATTTTAGCTATTAGAAGGTATTTTTGAAGGGTTTAGTAATTAATTCAAATGACAGCCAGCGGACCTATAAGTTTATGGTGCTGGGGCTAGGAAAATCGATCCCTAACCAATTTTTTTTTTCTTGACCACTTCAGCTCCCCGACTGAAAATTTCCCCTTATAGTGGTAGACCAAACTTGGGGAATGGCCCATGGCTCCCGAGGGTTTTCTACAAATTTATTTTACACATTTTGATCACAAGTACTGTTGCACATTAACAATTCATGATTACGGTTGGGTTAGGCTTGGAACAAAATAATTGGCTTGGGGAAGCAAATATTTGTGAGATTTGGATTTATGTTAAGTCTGCATGGAGTTCAATCGCACGAGTTCTGATGTCGTTTCCTTTTGTTTCATTCTTACTTCCCCTTTCTCTCTTCTTGTCTCTTCTGACTTCCACTCTTTCTGTGCTCTTTCTCTTTTCCTTCTCTCTATCTTCCCTTTTCTTTTTTCTCTTTTTGAGGATCGTGAGGGGGGGGGGGTGCCCACACCCCCCATGGCGACGAGGCCGGAATACCGGCTGTTGTTTGCTATAGTACAATATCAACTGCAAAAAACAAGTATAAGCACAAAAGATAGGATCTTAATCAATATAAAATTGAGGTAAAAAGAAACAGGTTGGCATACCTCCTTCGCAGCTGTCCATTCCGCTGTTTCTCCAGATGAATCATAATTTGAACCAGGGATCTAGTTGAATCAAAGCAGACCATCATCGTCTTTCCAAGATAAAATCCGCCTCATTCCCGTCTGCCTACATGGATAGGTTGTCGGTAGAGAGTTCCACGTACAAATCACATCAGTACCGGCCAACTCAGGCTGCAGCATCTCTGCATTACATCGTACCCGATTGTACAAGATCATTTTTTCTCCAGATAGATAATTCTGTATTTCACACAATGGAAGGAATTAATATAATAATAATATAAAACACAGGGAACTTGGGTGTATGATGTGACAATAGGGGATTAGATCTCAATGTCCAGTGACATTCAAAACTTAATTGATCTGGAAAGTTTACAGTTCTAAACAATTAATGTTCCAGATGAAATGACAGTAATTGTAATGGTAGAGCATCTTTAATTTGTGTTTTATTTATATTATTTGGGTTTTTATTTTAATGTAAATAAAAAAGCTAACAGGCAGACAGTGCATGCTGAAAAGCGTTAGCTCTACAATTAAACGGTGCTTGTTCCGATTGTCTTGGTGCTTGTTCCGATTGTCTTTGGGACCCCGATTTACACCCGGAAGTAGTATCAATTTTGATATCAGATGAAAGGTCGTATTTTTCTCATTGTCGTCCTGAAATTTTAGCTTTCAAATCGATTTCTTTCTCAAGATACAGATAAAAAACTAGCGTTTTAGTGGTTAACCATCAATATTAGCACAGTTAGTGAATAGGGCGTTGCACTATGCATGATCGCGCCTTGCATCAAACCGCCAAGTTTGTTTCCCACGGTACTTGATCGTCAGTGTGTGCAAGTGTCAGGCTCTCATATCAGGTTGAGAACACGATAGACAAAAATCGGAACAAGCACCTTTAAGATCCCAATACACATAAGATAGCGATATTGAAAACAACATATTTATTTATTTTAAAGTTGTATATTTTAAATAAATAAAATAAAACAAAAATTTAGAATACGCAGCATTTTAAATAAATAAAATTCAAAAGAAAGAGCAAACATGATAAAAATATAAAAGTTGAGTTAAAGGTGCTTGTTCCGATTTTTTGTCTATCGTGTTCTCTACTTGATATGAGAGCCTGAGACTTGTACACACTAACCATCAAGTACCGTGGGAAACAAACTTGTGGTTTTGATGCTAGACGTGATAATGCATAGTGCAACACTCTATTCACTACTGTGCTAATATTGATGGTTAACCACTAAAACGTTAGATTTTTTATCTGTATCTTGAGAAAGAAATGGATTTGAAAGCTAACATTTCAGGACAACAATGATAAAAATACGGCTTTACACTTGATATCAAAATTGATACTACTTCCGGTTAAATGGGGGGAGGGGGGTCGCAAAAGCGATCGGAACAAGCATCTTTAACCACAGGTGTTTAGATTTAGATATTATTGACATTATATTGTAAAATTTACAGGCAATTGCTGCACAACGTTTCACTCTGAAAATTTAGCATTGTGTAAATTTTGTGCCTGACAATGGAACTTAGGTCTAAAGGTTTCTTCAAGTAACTTTAACGTTGAAAATATTTAGCCTTTAAACAGTGGCTCTAGTTTTCATTCATTCCACAGAGACTTGACGAGTCACGCTTTAAATGCAGTGACTGGTATTCTGAAAGGGAGTCTAACTTTAGACCAGGTGTAGAAGTAATTATCGTCCGGCGTATTCATAGTCCGGGAACAATGGTGAACAATAGGGCAATCGATTCAGTTGACTCTTCACACAACATTAGTTTCACGCTTTATTCCGTCATCGTCTATGGTGCCCTGGACTATGGCTCCTGCCGAACTATATCTGCGTTCACACCGGGTTTAAACCAAGGTTAGTCCTACATGAGTGGACCTATTTTTCATTCCAACATACTCTAAATGTGCTGTAGCGGGTGAGAAAATGCCTTATGGATGGGCCGGAACGGCCTATCCACGAGGAATTTTCTCAACCGTTACATTTAACTTTCATGTTATTTTGAAAGGAAAAAGTCCCCCCCTGTAGGACTAACCCTGGTTTAAACCCGGTGTGAAAGCAGATATAGTCCGGCGGGAGCCATAGTCCGGGGCTCCAATGACAATAACGGAATAAAGCGTGAAACTAATGTTGCGTGAAGGGTCAACTGAATCGATTGCCCTATTGTTCACCATTGTTCCCGGACTATGAGTACGCCGGACAATAATTACTTCTACACCGGGTCTAAAGTTAGAAGCCCTTTCAGAATACCAGCCAGTATTTTCAACACTGTTACAAGATATCACGTGGATGTCAAGTTCAGAATTATGCTTTAAAGGGACTAGCAGCGATTTGCTAATCCGAAACATCGAAAAAATCATCAAAATTCATATTTTTATATTTTTGTTACTGGCATGGATATGCGAACATAACCTGCAAGTGGTTGACTTGAAATCCGTTTATTAAAAACAGGACAGTACTTTTTATCTGATTCTATAATTTCTATACGTGCGCATCAAAATTCCACTAAAGATCAAAAAAGCCTTTCCCCGTGATATCACATATTTTCGGTGGATTGTGCACCGTGATCATACATTTTGACCCTCATCAACCAAACATTATTTAAGTATCTTGTTTTTCTGTACTGGTGTAAACCACAATCGGCTGTTTAGTGCCAGATTTTGAGACGCCGTCGCTGTGAGGCCATTTGGGGGATACGTTAGTGACAAATTTTCCTCAATACTCCATGTTATTTCACTATTTGGTGGTTGTTTTTTTTCTACATTCAAGCAGTGTATATGGATTGTCAACACTTTCCCTTAATATAATGCATTTCCACAGTTTTTTTGATTCTCTCGAATTAATCGCTGCTAATCCCTAGAATTTCGCGGGTCCTCGGTTTTCTTGCTCTCTCATATTCAAAGATATATAACTGTGGGCGCTCGCCTTGGGGTGCACTTCAAGTAACCCTTTTTAACCCAAACTACATGAAACGACATCTTTATGTATGGGTAAACACTTGTGTTCACCACTATTGGCATAGCGTTTGGAGGTATCAAATTGGACCTTCTAAGCCAATATGCAAATGAGCCATGATGCCATCAAACAGTTTGCAATGGCAATACTTGTTCTGCCACTACTCTTATACCAGTGTCATCAAAATCGCACATTTGGTCCCAAGTTCACCTTTTTTTTGGCATATTGTTGACGAGAGACAAGCATCATACAGACATACTACATACATATATCATATGTCAATATTTTTATTAGACAACTGCAAATATTACAGAGGAGGCCCCCCCCCCAGGGGGGGGGTAACTCAGTGGAAAAGGGTAGGCACATATGTTCCGCCGATATGGGTCACATTTCATGTCAATTCAAACACCCCTTACTATAACAATGGTTCATTTTTCCCACCATAAACTGTAATTGATGGGTCATTTTTGGAGGTCCTTGCTACTATATAAATGGGTCGTATTTTTTTCATTTTTGGTTCGCATTTACTATGAAAATGGGTCAATTTTTCTTGATTTTCGGTAAAATCACAATGAAGTGTTTGATTTTTCCGATTTTGTAAAAGTTACTATGACACTGGGGGCCGATAGATTACTATAAAAATGTTGCGAAATTTCAAAGCCACTATAGACATGGGTCGAAATTTTCGGAACCAACTATAAAATGGGTCAGATTTTTGTACAATTTGCTCATTATAAACATGGGTCGATTTTTTTACCCGCGGACGCACACCTGTAACCCAATTTTGGGTCGAGTACCCCCCCCCCCCCGAGGAGCCACAAATGCTCAAAGAGCGGGCGGCACACCAAATTCCAACTGTATGCCAAGAGGCGAGCAAAGAGCAAATCACATTAAGTACATATCATGAACGCAGTAGTGACCAACAATAAGCAGGCCATACTCCAAATAAAAGTATGGCTAGCAAAATAAAACTTAATTGGCTGCAGCTCTACACGCATCTCCACACAAGTTCGAGCCAATGGCGACACTTAAACCTGAGACGAATATACCTACAGAGATCGAAGCAGTATGTAGTTCATTGTTTAACAGCTCGAGCGTAATCGACCAGTCTGTTCGGCTTGCCATGACTTGGCCGCACGGTGGCGCTGAGAGCACCTTAATTTTTCTACGAGCGAGGTAGCCTGCAATCATGCAATTTTACCCAATTTTGTGGCTTCAATCATGACCTAACTGAATATTTGTTCTTAGGGACGGCTTACTAAAGGTGCAACGATAGATTTTCAATAACATGTTCCCTAAAAAATGTGAAAATTCTGATTTTGGCACTGGTGTAATAATTTTTATCAAAAACATCACCATATGTAAGGATTAAGCGAGAACTGTTTCTTTGTATCCAAAATTGTGAAATGTAAATATTTTGTATAGAGCAATACGAAATTCAGCCTATGTTTTCTATTGAAATATAAGCAATAAAAATCACCTTTGTTTTTCACTTTTAAGACAATACTGTACCGAAATACAAGGAAAGAAATCAGTTGATGTCTTATCTATATGAAATCTCTACAAATGACACGTTACATGGATGTCTCAAATCTCTCGTTGGCACCTTTTTTATGTGTTTGTGCCATGTCATCATTAACTTCTTTTTTCATATGACATAAGTCAAAAAAAATAAAATGTCTCATTAGACCCTACTCTGTTAAAAAACATATAGTTTGAGAAATAAACTGGTCCACGTTGTTTCAATTCTTTTGATATTGAAAAGAGAACATACACTATTTTAATTAACTCAGTGTATTTTGAAGATATCCAAGAATGTCAATAATTACATTGAAATTTGAGGCAAAAATTCTACTTATGTGACAAATGAGTGATAACAAAAAAATTGGGGGTCAATTTAAATTATTCATGGCTTGAATGCAAAACATTGAGTAGCTAAACTGTGTTCAAAGTCGCGTACACACTTCTTTTCATACAATTTCAAATGAAGAGCGCCGCTCATTACTCTCATTACTGATGGTGACGTCAGATTTCTGATACAGCTTGGGGAGAGTTTGGAAATTCCTCAATGTAGTTCATGACGTTCGAGAGACTTTTTTAGACGCTCAGCTTGTCAAAATTATATGCGCATGAATGGGAAAATCCGGTAATGTCCTCGGCTATCAGGAAGCGGAATAGCAGAATTTAAATAAGGCTTTCCGTTGTTGAGTGTTTTGGTTGTTTGTTTTATGTTTGAACGTTGCGCCATGAGTCAACTCCCGGAAATTGAGGGTGAAAAGATACTCCTAAATAAATCGTAGATTATGCGCGATATAATGTGACTAGTGAGGTGTCTATCTGTGTCGTATACTTAGATCTTCCTGAAGCCACAGTGTCATCATTCAGTTGACATTCACTTTAAATACGTGACAATGGAAATCTGCATGGCTATTTCCGGCAGTGGACCAAGTTTGAACTGGGAATTGCAATGGAGTATTGATTGCTGTCATAATTATGGGCGGAAACGTGTTTGTGGCGCGGTCAAGCATGGTTTGCAGACAGTACTGTACACACATTCGATTGTGTGTAATTTAGGTCATTCAACCCGAATGAACTACACATGCGCGAATTCCGCGTCGGGGACTTGTCACTAAAAATTTGTTTATACAGGCGTCAATGAGAGAGCTTTGTTTGTGCAAAGCTTTCTGACAAATAACACGCACTTGTGCGCATCATTGATTTAACAAAGCCCGCCCAACTCAAATCTTGGGGTATACATTGAAATGTATTGAATAACGATTACTACTTTTCCATCAATCGAGGGAATCGGTTCTGAATTACCATAACATATCGTACCAGACACTGTAGCTGCAAAACAATCCATTGATTACTTGCTTCGAATCTCTGTTAGATATTCGTCTCAGGATATCAAATGGGTTATTACAAAGTTGACAAGATTTGGAATATGCTTGTGGATTAAAGATGTAACAATGATTGCATTAAGAAACTTGCAAACGACTTGTGTATATGAAAACTTGACCAGGTATCAGAAATTGCAATAGGGGTGAGTAGTTGTTAGATAATTGAAAATCAATGCAAGGGTATTTAGGATTCTCCCTTGAGAAACCTTTGTCTGGAATCTAGCAATGCGAGCTTATGTGTTGGTTTTGATGTATTAACACAGCGGTTGTGCTTTCTTAGAACAAGTGAAACTTCGTGATCGACCGTAGAGAAAAATCCCCGGGGGGGCCACTTGTTTCAAAGGTGGATATTGATGCCTGTGAACATGGACTTTCCAAAATCCACCCTAAACCACGTCTTTTTCAACGACTAAAAACAAGCTAAAAAACATACCCTAAACAAAGTATTTTATCTGTTTATGAAACCATAAACAAGTAAGCAATGACATTGTATCGTTAATATCCCTTTATTATTTGCTTGGCTTGATTCATTGTTCCGATTACAATATTTGGATAATTTTGTATCCCCGATAAATGAGTATATACCAAACACGTACCCATCACAATTTCATGGTTAAGAAAAAAACATACCCTTGTTTCATATTTGCTGTTTTGAACACCCTAAACGATTGGTCGCGCGTACATCCGCTGTTGGAAAAAAGACACCCTTTTTACGCGTTTTCTGTTTCACGCATCATATCCCACCTTGATACAAGTGGCCCCCCGGGAGAATGAAATCGTGTACTTATAAAAGTCACCCTCACGCAAGCAGAGCTCATTCAGTCATCCAATCGATCGCGACCAGTTCACCCGACTTAGTGTTCATCAGTCAGAAAACCCGCGAAATACACACACACACACACACACACACACCACAAACACACACAGCACACACGCACGCCACACACACACACACACCACACACACACACACACAACACACACACAAACACCACATCATACCTGTATACGTACATACATTCCTAACAGCGAACATTGTGCCTTCAGTATTAGTTGGGCCATTTGGACTGCATAGGTCGTAAATCCCGGGGGGATGGGGGGATAATCCCCCCAATATTTTGATGAGGGGGGATGGTCATGGTCAATACGATCATCCCCCCAATGTTGATGACTGTCATGTGTTTATTGCCCAAAATAACCTCATTATTTTACCATGATAGTTTGAAAATTGAGTAAATTTCAGCCCGCTTCGCGCGCATTTTGTTCGAAATTACAATCAATTAAGATTTTACCTTCGAAATGCAATTTTTTTAGCGGGCCCGCGCGCACATGTGCCTTAGTAATGGATCTTTCAGCAAACCCCATACATTCATCAACCCCAACCCCCAACACAAGTCAAAAAGAATTACGCCACTGTTGGTAGTAGTAATTCTGTTACCGTCTCAGTGGATTTGTCTTCTATGAAGGTTAATGAAACATTTGAGCGGGGGGGGTGGGGCCCCTCGATGAAAGTGTGGGCGGAATCCAGGAGGGAGAAAAATTAATAATACAGGAGGTCAAAAATGAAAAAAATGCTTGTGGATGCGTAAAAGGTAACCAAAGGGTTCGTCTTGTACAAGGAATTAAAAAAAAGGTATAGTTTGTTACACTTACAACGTTATAGTTATAGAGATTATAAGGGCGAAAGGAAAGAAAATCGTCAATATGTCAAAAGTGCATCAACAAAGCTTAAATCTTTAATATTGTCTCTGAGTTCTTAAAAATTGGCTCAAATTGTTCATCTTTCCTCTCAAAGACTCGACAACAAAAATATTTTGCACTGTTCCTAACATATTTTTACAATTCGGAGATCAATAGAGGCAATGGCCCAATGACATTGTTTGAATTTATCTTGATGAATCAACTACAAAAGAGAGTGCCAACTACGTTGCTGCCAATTCGTGGAAGGTTACAATTTTTGAAGTTAATTTATACAGTTCACGTATTTGAGCTTTTGGAAAATAGCTGGGTCATATATTACGTTTTATGAAACCCGCGATCTGTTACCTTTTGCATGTTTGAAGTTTGAAGCGATGTGATGATGTGTGATTTTCCATTTAAATTACTACGGTTCTACACCCAGGATAAGAATGTGAGTTGTTTCCTGTGTTAGGCTTGTAACATTGAGTGAGTAGGTAGTGTTTGAGTTGTTGCGAATTTGTTATTCTGAATACAAACTATTTATCTGCATTCCCAAGTTCATACACCAATTTCTTTCCTGAAAACAGTATTTATTTCCGGGTTAAAGTTTGATTTTACTTTGGATTTGGTAGTTTTTTACTTATTATGCTGTATGTCATGTTGTATATAATTCGCATTTTAAGTATTTGTTTTGTAAAGCGCCGTGTTC
This sequence comes from Ophioderma brevispina, assembly GCA_023653785.1. Taxonomy (NCBI): domain Eukaryota; kingdom Metazoa; phylum Echinodermata; class Ophiuroidea; order Amphilepidida; family Ophiodermatidae; genus Ophioderma; species Ophioderma brevispina. The sequence continues at coordinate 63,838 of JAMKCH010016244.1, forward strand.
TCTGTAGAGCGCCAGATAATGCAGTGTATTATTATTATTATATTATTATAATGTTTCGAATAATGGAATAAGTAGGTTATAGCACACATTTTTGATTGGTTCTCTCGTTGACCATGGAAAGCGTGCTCTATCAAAAATATACTTAATTAAAGCAAGATTGGCACATTTTTTGAAGAGCGCCCCAATTTTCAACGTTTGATATTTTGCACAGTTACGTTGGTAATTGTCTAGGAAACTATTATACCTGCGAACGAGCCGAATGCACTAAAAAAAGTGTATTTTATCATAAAATGAGCGATTTTGTCATAGAATTGGGATCCCAGATGGTCGTAACGGCAGAGCTGGAAAGGTTACGTTTATGAACACGTCCATGATTGAAATAGTGCCACCTCGAGGAAAAAACCTATAATTTGATTTGCATGAACCAATAAAACACTAATGGATGAGCGTTAGACACGTACATGGCGCTAGGTTTCGCGGCTATTTCACATTGGAAGCCGTTTCCAGCAGCCCTGTTGAATAATTATCGGGATCCGATAATAATCTTTTAAACTAGCGGGAGGCCCGCGTTTCGCGCGGACTCCCGCTAGTGAGGAGTGACGGAGCGACACTGAAACTGAAGCAAATCACTGAAGAAGTGCACACACGATTGCGAGACCACGCAATCTAGACCCGTAACCCCTGAACTTCGGACTCACCCGGGTCGGCAAATTTTGTATTTTTAACACTTGTAATAACTCAAATTCCACGTACCATATATCCTATAGCTCAGGTAGTTACCATTTCTAAGGAAACGTCAAATGATTTAATCCCGTATAACTTGCGTATATTTATTCTTTCTAGTTTATTTTTTTAAATAACTAAAACTTCAATGTTTAATCCCGTATAATTTTCCATGTACTTCTTTTCAAAAAGTTACTCCCCGGGGGGTGTAGTAAACCGTGTTTCCGTATTTCCCCATATTTTTCTCAAACTCCTCCACTCCCATATAAAGTTCTCGCCATCCTGTTGATCCCCCCCCGGTCACAAAAGCCGTCGTTAACGTATTTTCTATTCCTAGTTGGAGCTGATATCCTGTAGCTTAGGCCTATACGTTCACTATTTTCGAAATATTACAACGTCATTTTCTTTCATCCCTTAATAATTTTCCGTATTTTTTCTTCTCAAAACTCTTTGGGGTGACCCGTATATAGTATCCATATACGACAACCAAAGCGAAATAACACGGAAACGTGTTCTTTGACCATTTCTTTCGTTTTCCCTATAACCGTTTCCCTGTTTTTGCGTAACCGCATTAGCGTCTCCGCGTAGTCGCCGTTGCCCGCGTAACCACCCGTCGCAACGCCCCCCTCGCGTACGCGCCGCTAGTAACGTCGACAACAATATGGTAAATTTTAACCGTAGGCAAACCGCCTTATTTTCGCTGATTTTTCAGCCATTTCTGAACAGATTTCGTTCAAATATAGCGTAGAACATGTCCGGTATCCTCCGCCTCTTTCTTGTGAATTTGGCGCAATTATGGATCGAAACTGACGAGCCATTTTTGCGACATACATATAACACAATACCACATTGCCAAATTATAATAAGATTACAAAATTCCTTCGTTTGTGAAACATAACATTTTGAGCTTAACCATTCACGTAATAGTTTTCTAGCCAGTTCCCATGCAACTGTGTAAAAAATCTGCGTCAAATTTTTTTGAAAAAATGGGTGCGCCTTCCAAAAATATGCTAATCTTGCTTAATTGCACGCACTACGAAGCATGTATTTGGAATAAGCAATTTTGAAATGAACAAGGCTAGGTTTTGATTGATGGTATTTGAAGGTGCATAATGAATAACCTCAGATCTGTCCTCATTTAACTTTACGATTTTTTCAATTCGCGAACAAGAGGCAACTTCATCACAAGCGCTATCCAATCAAAAGAGTCGTATCGCGACATTTTTATTCTATACAGTTAACCGAGTGCATAAAGAACACATCTAGACTTTACCTGTTTTGTACTAGAAAACATATAAAAAACGAGTCCAATATACACATAAATGCACATAAACAAACAATTCTAATCTTTAATTAGACTAAAAAGTTATAAGTCTGTATGTGGAGAAAATCACAATAACAGCAAATTAATGACACATTTACTCCGTTCATTCTTTCAGTGTACGTAAATAGATCACTATGTGAAAAGCATGTTTACGAAAGAACGACGAAACCCGTCAAAATATATATGTATGTGAACTCGTTTATTTATGGGATCGGCCAAATAGAACGCTATATAATGAACACGTGTAAATGGATGGCGATTTTAAAATACGACATAATATGAATACAGATAGTGCATGATGTTTAGAAAATTACAAATCTCTAATTATAAAAACTTAGTAAATTACGCTTCCTCATGATTTCTGACACGTGTGTGGATGGAAAAACTCGTTAAGTAAGCAACCTCTAGGCAAAATTCCCAAAAATCCTCAAAATGTGAAATACGACAGTATGTGATGCGGCGACGATGTGTACTTGATAACACATAGCTCGCGGAGCGGTCTCTGTAATTTGCAGAACGCAGAATGCAGAAAATGCAGATTTTTAGTGTGTTAGTTGTCAACACTATTTTGAGTACGATGCATTCAGTACTTGGTCCCGTTTACTTGAGAGCCTGATCACAAGTCTCAAGTATCAATGCCATGTATAGTATATAATAAGGAGTTTCTGACAGGTGTTTCAATCAATGTTAAGCAACCCATAAGGAAAACGCACCAAGTTTTCAATTTGAGGGAGACCAAGAGAGAGCAATGAAAGGATTTTGTTTATTATCAGATGTGAATCTGTATATTAAAATGGTATGGTTGTTTGGAGGGTTAAACATGTGGGGATAGAAGACAGCACGTGTCAGTGTCACGTGTAAGGTACTGTCCTTTTTATTCATTGTGTGTAAAAATTCTGTTAACAGTTTTGGATAAAGGGAGAATGTGGCTAGCAATTGGATGTGTCTTTTCAAGGTCTGAAAGGCGTTGTATTGATTTGTTTTTGCTGTATCATATGAACAATTTTAGTACTCTAACACGCAGATCATATTGCACATTGTCAGTCAGTGGATGACCTCTACCAGCTCACAGTGAAGTTTTGGGCTCTCCATTGAGATACAGGGGTTGCTGTACATGAAATGGACAATATGCAACCAATCTTAACCAAAGAAAAATAGACTGAAAACCATTCTTTTCAAGTTATTCAAATAATTGAGTTGTCTTTATTTTCTTAATAATGAGAATTTATGGCATTAGTGTACATTATTACTATTTATCAAATTGGGGATTAAATTTAAAAACCTTTCAATTAAGCACAACAACTGAGGATTGATATTTTTCAAGTGAATAATTGTTTAAAGTAATTTATACATGTAATTTGTTAATAATAAATTGTTTAATAGTAAAAAGTAATATTTTAGGGTAAAACTTTGAAAACAAACTCAACTTCTAAAAATATTATTATTAATTAGACTATTTGAACAATTCAGCAAACCCCTTTGACCAAATCTTTTAAAAATAATTAATACATAAATACATATGTTGTTTCTCTAGATTTTTTAAAAATGATGTTTTAGAGGCTATACATTTGTTTATGTGGAGGTTCATAATAGTTTATATCGTCCATAAACATATCTGTTCTGGGGGTCTACAACTCCCGTGTAATATAGGCCTATAAACTTTATCTTGCCTCATAAATAATTATGTTTATTCTTGAATTATTAAATAACATATTATGGTAATTTATAATATATGTTTTACTGACCTAAATGCTATACCAAAAATACCAGCTAATCCATCATTGAAGTATTCCTATCAGGCCTACATTTATACCAATGCTTTTGTGTATACCAACCCCGCTCTCACAGACTGATGCCTGGTTTCCAGGTCATTTCCTAGACTGAGAGTGCGACTGGGATGAAAAGCAACTCGAAAATTTATTTTGAAATGGCCATATTTCCCTCCAACCCTGACCTATTGTAATATAATCATATAAAGAGGGGAAACTGAAGAAATGTATCCAGACCAAGGGGCTGGAAAAGCATTTTAACACAAATAGTCAATGACAGATTACTGCAACAATGTCCCAAAACTTGTACTTGAACTGCAATTGACCCCCCATTGAAATCCTGACAATCCTGAAAATTTACTGTATCTTAATTGAAAGGCCATAATTTCCTCATACCCATCGAATTTGAAGATTACCAATGGAAAGCTGAACCTTCAAGCTACATTTTCCTTGGCGAGGGAGTGGCGAAATAGTGGTTTCTTTCCTCTAGCCAAATATTGAGAGGCAACATCTCCAGAAACCAGTTGATTGATGCATGGATTTCCCTGTGTTAAAAGGGTGTGTGTAAGCTAGGCAGAGCAGATGCGCGTAACTTGTTCATAGCCTATGTATTTTATGTGTAAGTGTAACAAAACTGGGGTAATGCACCGGGGTAATTATAGCCAGCCCCTTTGGCTTTATTTGGGAGTCTTCATATCAAGTTGAGTAGAAAGATTTAATTTCCAAGGGTATGAAAGAGTAAACCCTTGCTATTCTTTGGTGTAAAAAAAATATTTTATTAGCATATCAACTTGCAAGATGGGGTCTATTCAGTGGAGTAACATCCCAAACAGTTCCAAAAAGTGACATTGCTGCTTTTATATTGCAGATGTTTATTATGTGCAACATCATTTAATATTTTTGATGTGCTTGATACCAAAGATGGTCATAACAGGTCCCTATTGTTAAACATAATTATTGTCATTTATTGTCTCTTAATTTGCATGTTAGTCAATACTAAATTTGAAGTATTATGGCCCCTGGGTCATTGGGTCGTCTGAAGCATTGGCAAAAGGCAACATAGGTGTTAAGCTGGTTGGATGTCTGTGTGTATGTGATCAAATTTGCACCTAATAGATTACATGGCGTACTGAGTTCCCGAATGGCTACGATGATGTAACTTGGTGGAAAGGAGGGGGTGAGGTGTGTGGACCATGCTGATGACCCTCATTTGACCTTGTTGACCTCATATGACCTTTGGCCCCATTCACAACCGCGATGGCAGACGACACTGCGGTGGTTTTTTTAACATTAAATAATTTTATTGATTTTTTAGTTTTTTGATTAAAACTTTTTAATCAAAACCAGATTTGGGCATGTCTGTAACAGTCCGGTATCTACATATCCTGCAGTGATAATGCCGAACTACCTAATATGATTAGGTAGCCTCTACCAAGCCTCTATCCGCTCATCCATCACCCCCGCTCCAGCAGTCCCGCTTTTGAATAGTAAATTGAGATTAAGTGGCAACTATGGTGACATGATGATTGGTAACCTCACGACCTGAAGTTAAAGCGGCACTGGCAACCTTTTCACAGAATATGAAATGTCTTCAATTGCTCTCAAATGATAGTCTAGGCATTGAAGAACAGATATTATATTTTACACCATAAAAATAACATACCCCAAACCAGATAGGGCCCATTGATATGAGGAATAAAGACATCCCGGTAATTTGTGTAGGCCCACTTTTAAGTTTTCCATACTTTAATCAACAAATGTGTATATTAACATGAATATTTTTGACTCGTCTCACTGCGATTAAAAACACCAAGGTTATAGACCAGTCACACAGTTCTTGCTTGCTCGTACCAACAGTCATGTGTCACACCGTGTGCATAGCGTGAGAAACATGCATAGAAGTGCGTGTTCTTGTGTAAAATCCATTTTCGTCTTCCGCTGGACTTACTGATCGCCGGCGACGTAAATTACAAAATCGTTCTGTTTATCCATAGGGAAGCTGATTTGGTCTTATCATTTCGGGTGAGGGCTTTTGTATATAAAAGCTTTACAACCCAGCACAAATATCGATTTTGAAAAATCTTGAGGGTGCACTATTTTTCAAATGTGCCAGTGGTCTTTAAAGATTTGATACGGGTAGTGTGAACTGTACAGCTTAATATGTGCCGTGCATTGAGTGGATAGCCAGACAACAAAAAATTGTATGACTGAGACACACACTCACTCAACACTGCCATACAAAAACGAGCCCGTTCACTTTAAGGTCCCAACTGAGAAATAAAGCTCTAGCTTATTAATGCTGTTTACATGCATGTGAGAGACCAGGGAGTGTAGTAGTTGTCAACAGTCATAAATCCACAACCACTACAAGCATGCAATAGCCCTAGTCTAGATGAAATTCTAGACACCTATTTTGGTGTTTATCCTAAAGAAGCATTAAAAATGTTCCTTTTGTGAATCTCTCAAGTTCCACTTACAGCTTATTCCAATACCATTTAGCATACATGTTTACATTCCAAGTGTGGAATCTTTAGCCAAATTCTAGTTTAATACCATACGTGAATACCTTATCTCCAGTCTCACCTCCACCACCTTATCAATGGGCAGCCAATTCATTCTGTGGCAGATTTACGACTTTTGCTATTTGTGACTGCCATTCATGGGTTCCAATTTGGCCAAGTCCATTAACCTTCTAGACCCTTCCACAGGAGAACCTTCAAACTAATAGCGTGAACAGGGCAGTTCATAATTATTTTATACTCAAGACTTGTGCTTAGGCTGGTACTAACTTAATGCCAATAAAAGAGTTACAACTCCCATGGGTGCAGCTCGCAAACTTGATACACTCTGCATGTTCCGCATTCTGCATTCTGCAATTACAGAGAACCGGCTCGCGGGCGGTTGTTTACCTTCGCAAGATGAATAACTTGAACTGTGAAAATAGGGGCCAAGTATTACAGATCCTTGGAGAAAA